>VXAC01000338.1:441163-492001 GCA_013399225.1 Rhipidura dahli | reverse complement strand
AAAAAAAAGTAAAATAAAATGATCAAAAATACCACCTGGAGCTCTGCACTTAAGAAAGAAGGAGAAGGAATTTTAAAATGGCTTGCTGGATCTAAAAGCAGCTTTGGCAGAGCAGCTCAAAGCAGCCAGAGCATCCCCAGGCACAGTCCTGGTGCAGCATCTGGGGACCTCACCCCACACGTGGAGAACTGGAGTTCATGCACTGGCCAGCCTCAGATCCAAGCCATTTTTCCCTCAGTATCTTTAATTAGACAATCCCTCCTGCCTGCCACAAGGACACAGGGAAGGACATCGCTCCAGTCTGTGGCCAGGAGCCTGTTCCATACCTGTTCAAATACTGATAACTCCTACTCCAGCTGCCTCAGGTGCCTGTGGGCTGACACTTGGCAAAGGATGACTCCTTGTTATCAGGATGGGAAAACAGCCCCACTGAACCCAACAGAAAATAGATTAAAATTTAAAAAAAAAAGCAACTGTGAGAAAAGGCCGGTGACAGGAACTGTAATGGATTTCCAGGGGCGGGAAATGCTTTTGGTTCAACTTTTTGTTGGTTGCAGCAGGGGGCTGAAATTGGAGGAATTGATTGCAGGGCAGGGATGCAGCTCAACATGCCAAGGCCAGTGTCCCTGCTCCAGGGCCTTGCTAGACAGCCTCCAAGGGAAAAAAATCATTCCACTGTTGTTACTGACACTGTGGTAATGTGGGGAATCCAAGAGGCAGAGGCAGCATCCTACTGCGGGAAAGAAGCTCAAATAAATAAGGAAAATCTCTAGAAAATTTATTTTTTTCTATACCTTGGGGATGAGAAGGAGAAGCACAGAAAAACATCAGGTAGCTGCCATCCCCAAGATGGCAAAGGTCACGTGTGAGGCACAAACCCTGCAGGTTTTATGCCAGATGTGAACCAGAGTGACTATGGGCAGCGAATCTCAGTGCCCTCATTAGCCACAATTCCCATTTCATGCCCAGTGCTGGTTATTTTTAAACCTGCACATCTCACATCAGCAGAAAGCCCAGAAGACGGGCGGCTCCAGCCAAAGAAGCAAGATCCATGGACAATGGCAGCATGGAGGGGGGAAGGAACAGGAGAGCAGGGCTGGGACAGGCTGCTGTAAGAAAGGAGGAGCACAAAAACCGTGGGGTTCAGTGTAGATGGTGAACACCAGATCTGTTCCAAGACAGCCAGAAATCTTGGAGATTCCTGGCTACTGGTGATGCCTTAGGTTTTAACTTTAACATTTTTCAAACCCTGCAGTGCCCAGTGTGTAACTCTGGAGTTGCCTGTTCCCTGTTCAGTGCTGCTCTCTGTGCTGGGCACACACAACAAGCTCCGGGGCTGCTCTCCAAGGACACCCAGCCCATCCCAGGCCCAAAAAGTATCAACCAAAAGCCTCTGAGAGGGGGGCAAGCTGAGGGGAATTCCATCATTAAACTGAAGCTTTAATTGGAGAATGAACCCTGAGATGCAAATGAACCAAACCTATAAAAGTGTGAGGAACTGGTGCCCTGTTGGGGTCCATTCTGAGAGCAGCCTCTGGCTCCCCAGGGGTACCTTTGGGGGCCTTTCCAATAAATCCCCACCTTTATTCCCTTTACTTCTGTCCGGTCTCTGGTTCTAGGAGGCCTCTCCAGGCATCACTGGGAGGGTGAGGAGGTGCTGGCACAGGGTGCCCAGGAAAGCTGTGGGTGCACCATCCCTGGAAGTGTTCAAAGCCAGGTTAGGATAAGGGTTAGGGCATGGATGGGGCTTGGAGCAACCTGGTCAAGTGGAAAGTGCCCCTGTCCATGGCAGGGGGTAGGAACAAGATAAGCATTAAGAGCCATTCCAACCCAAACCGTGCTGGGGTTCTGTGATTGTATGATCCATGCTCAGCAAGGCTGGGAGGAGGGAGCAATTGCCATGGGGAAATGTCCAGGAGGAGAAGGGATCACCATCCTCGTGCACTCCTTTACAGAACCATCAGCACAGAAGGCTGACTCGACTTTCCCAATCCCACAGGAATTTCTGGACCTAATACAGAGGCTTCCAACTGCACCCACCTCTGCAGCTCTGCCAAAAGCACCGAGGGCAACCCAAAACTGAGGTCTCCCAGATCCCAGCTTCTCCCAGATCCCTGTCTTTGTCCTTGGCATAAAGGTTCTGGCAATGAGGTCCAGCCTTGGCTGGTGGGAAGCGAGGGCTTTTTGGACCTTGTGAACCTCAGGACAACCAGAACCTCCAGTAAAATGGAGCAAAGGTACCAACGTGTTGTGCTGGCCAACATCTCCAGAAGGATCCAGGGTTGGGCTCAGTGCCAGCTACGCTTTCCAGTGCCCTCAGTGAGCTGCCTGTTGAGCCCCCGAAATACAGGAACTTGTCCAGCAATCCAAGCTGAGCACTTTGGGAAACACAGACTGAGCTAACCACCTGGAAAACTGCTTCCAAGTCTCTCCAAAGCTTTACCCTGAAATGACAGCTCCAACTTTTTAATGGCACCCAAAGTATTTTCAGCCTGGTTTCCTGAGGAAATGAGCCTTACACACCGGCAGTGCCTGCCCGGCTGTTTCCTTTCCCCATCTCCAGTGATTTCTAAACCTTATAACCCATTTCAATAAAATCTGATGGAAGGACACGTTTATCTCCAAGATGCAAGTTTGGGGAAAATAGGGAGCCAGTCAGATGAAAGATACTATTAAAGCTTTTACCCAGAGAAAGGCAGCACTGTGAATTCAACTTTTTTAAAGCACCAGAAAATCTAGCACGAGTTTGCTCTCGAGACACAGGCACAGGGATCCAGGAATAATTATTTCTGCTGCTCATGGAAGTAGCTGTGTGTGTTTTTTATATGTATGAAATCAACACTAGAATATTTGCCTGGATAAACTAATCGAAATTGCTTGTTGGATGAGTTCACCGACTATAAAACCCTGCAGTTACAAGGTATAATTACAGCAGCTTTTATTTTCCTCAACAAAAAAAGTCTTCATTAAAACAGAGTTAAGGTTGTAAGCAGATCATTAATTTATAACAACATTATCAGATGGGTTACAGTTATTAAAAGAGCACACACCGAAGAGCCAGGAAACCGAGGAGTGAAGGTTAAAACCAGCTGAAATTTGGAAAGCTGAGTTTCATAAATATCCCAGCCCCAGCCTGATCAGCTGCAGGGATACTGCAGCAAGGACACCTGGAGAGATCTGCATTATGGATGGGCTGGTGGGAGGTCCAGCAATGCCGGGAGATGCTCCCGGAGCAGGCACGGACACGGAGCTTCCTGGGAGATCTGGGCAGATCTGGAGCTGCCAAGATCTGATCTTGTGGAAATGCCCCTGCTCATGGCAGGGGGTTGGAACAAGATGGGCTTTAAGGTCCCTTCCAACCCAAACCAGTCTGGGATTCTCTGATTTGCCCCACTGAACACTGCAGGAATCCCGGGAGGCTGAGCCCCACCCCCAGTGACACCTCCTGAGAACTTTTTGGGCTGCAACTCATCTCACATGGATCAGACCCCAAGGCACTGAACCCAGCGGGGTCTGCCCAGCTATCCCAGCCCCACCTGGAACCCACTGGGTGCCCACGTGTGCCCCAGAGCAGCGACAGCCACAGGGACCACACCAGAGGATGCCCAGCAAAGCCACCCTTCTCTTCTGAAGGAAAAGCTCATTTACACCTGGCCTTTGGAGAGCAAAGACCAACAGCAGCACGGAATCACCACAGGGAGAAGGAGAGGATGGGATTTCACCCAGGAACTCAGGAGCTGTCACATTCCTGAGCTGCTCCATTGAGGCAAAGGTCTCTCCTCTGGGCAGCAGAGCAGAGCTAACAGCGAAGGAGGGCAAGCACACACACACAGAGGGGAAATCGCAGGCATTCAGATAAAATTGGGGTTTTCAGCTGTTTGCTTTTCCTCTCAGCCTTGGGTTTGCATTCCTTTTATCCCTTACTTTTATAGTAAGTACAAAGCATTAGCTGTCTCTCAGTAACTCCTGCAGGAGCCAAGAGCTGGAGTGATGGACCCAGCAGGGAAGGGACAAGGATCTGACGTGTCCTCAGCTCCCAGAAAATCTAAAATTTGGTGTCTTGCCATAAAGCAGGACACAGGCACAACCAATTCCCTCACTGCCATGGCTTGAGGCCTCCTTCTTCTCTTGAAACCTGCCCCAGGTTTGCTTTCAGCACATTGAATGGAGAGAGGGAGAGAGAGAAATACAATCATGGAAAAGCTTTTAAAGCCTGCACAGCTCCCCCTTGATAGCACATTGTTAAAAGGGATGTTATTGCGGGGGGACACTGAATCCATACAGTCAATGCTCCAGAACTTTAGTGGCAAAACAACTCAATAGCCTCAATTGACTGCATGAAATTCTATCATTTCACCACTCCAGAGAAAGGAGGCAGGAGGAAAAAAAAAAATAAATAAGAGACTACATTGCATTTGTCTTTTGTTAACTCCCTGGGCAAGAGCATCTCAATCCCTGTCCTTAGCACAATGTGAGCCAACTCCTAAGGGGCTCCAATAAAAAAATAAAAAGCCAAATGCATCCCAAATGCATTCCCGCACTCCGGAGCTGCTCTCCTGACTACCCCAAAAAGAACAGCCTCGGCAGCATAAAGACACAGCACCAGCCTCAGGCAGCTGCCTTGATTACCACCTTCCCCTGATGAAGATGACGTGGGATATGATTAAAGATGCTCTGAAAAGACACACAAGTGATAGAGGAGAACTTTTTGCCTTCTTTCCCCAGCTAGGTCACTAGGTGTTCCTCCTCAGCAGCTAATTTCTTATTCCAAATTTGTCCAGACCTTGCTCTTCTTCATCAGCTGAAGAGCTTCAAGGCTGCCGGCGCCTCAATTGTTCCTCTCCTGCTGATTGGGCTTTGTGGCTCTTGGGAAGCTCAGCCTGATGGCAGGAATCTGCCTGCACCCTCCACCAACTGGTGCTTAAAGGGGCTCCAAGGCACCGTGGAGGGTTCAGAGCATCACAAAGAACCAGAAAGTGTTACTTTTGTAAAGCAAAACCCCTGCTTGGCTTCTTTTCCCCGCTTTTTCTCACACTGTACACTCAGGAATTCAGCTGCTTTCGCCACAGCCACTCGGAAAGACGCCAATCACCCCGAGCTGTCCTCGACCCATCCCCACGAGGGACAGAAAAGACGCTTTTATTTCGGGCAGCGCAATCCAGCAGGCAGGTCAGGGGGTTGAGAGAGCAGGCAGGCGCCTGGCTCCCTCCCCACACTGCAGCGTGACTTTGGGAAGTCACCGCGCTCCGCCAGCTCCCCTCCCATTCCCCTTCTCCGCTGCCCTTCGCTGCCATCTGACTCACGGGCTGTTCCCTTGTCCCCCGTCCAAGCCCCAGCTGCCGCAGCGCTCCCTGCGAGCGCTAACGAGAGCTGCCATCGCACCCGGCCGTGCGGGGCCGAACATCTGTGCTTCCTCAGCATCCTCTGCACGCAGGGCTGGGGCAGCAGCACGGCCTCGCCTCGGCCCCAAACCATCCCCTGCGCCCAGAGCTGCCCGCCCCAAAACCCTCTCCCCAGCCCCGGGGCCCATCCCAGTCTGTGTCAGCCCACAATCCATGGAGACAGAGCATGGAATGAGCACAGGGATGCCAGGAGGGACTGCGCCGACTTGTGCAGCCTCCTCTGTGCAAGGCAGCACCTGCCGGGATATCTCATCGCAGGCAATTGATATTCCACTGAGCATCTTTGGAAAATAATCTGCAAACAAGACGCTGCAGGCTATAAAATCACTCCCTCTCCTTCGCTTTAGATCGCAGCTTAATAAAAGCATAACACAAGGTAGCCGAGGAAACCGCCACACTCTGCCCAGCCACATCATCCCTTTGTGTATTATTAATCGGTTTCAAGTTGTACCACGGTTTCCTGGGGCGGGAAGGAGAAGGGGGCTCCGGTTGTGGAGGAGACTTGTCTCTCCCTTACAAGATTTGCTGCTGAAAGTCTCACTTAGCGGAGCAGCGAGGAGAGAGAGTGGCACTTACACCTCTGGCTCCCCACGATGCTCACGGTGAGGATCGATAGGAAAAGTCATTCAGGGTTTGTCTCTGCTGAAGGGCACAGCAGCAGCGCCAAAATGGAGAAGTTTCAGCCAAATCGGGTGGAAAATGCATTGCTGGGAAAATGGGGAAAAAAACACCAATTTTTGAGAGCGGAATGGGGCCCTAAGTGGCACCCTGGTATTTTACAGTAGATATCTCTCACCCAAAGCTTTCCAACACTCCCTTCCTTCATAAAATCAAGGAATTCAGTTTAGAGAAGACCTCTAAGACCTTTCTGGGTCCCTGATGGGTTTGCAGTAGCTCGGTGCAGGGGTCTCCTCCCTGATCACAACACATCACACAGGAACATTAATTCTGATGTCTGCAACCTGTTCCCAGACCTCCACACGGGTCTGGTGTTAGGCACAGGCAGAATCCTCTCCAAATGCTCCCAGGATGGAACCAGCAGCTCCCTGGATGCTGCAGAGCGTATTGGAGAGAGGCTCTGAGATGCTGAGAGCTCCCATCTGTGGGATTTCTGCGTCACCTGGATGAAGAAGGGTTTTACAGTGGGGAGGAAAGGCACAGAGCATCCATCAGAACCCCAGGAGCTGCACGGGCAGGAGACCAACAGGCTGCTGCAGAGGCTTCCGACAATTTTTCCACTCCCACTAAAAAAGTGCAATATATTGTCTGCTCGGGAGCAGTTTAAGTTGGTTCATTTCACACCGTAAATTAACCTGATTTCTTTAATAGGGGATTTTTATTTGGTGTCAAGCCCCAACTGTTAGCCCAAACCCCTCGCCCTGGGACTCCAGCTATTAAACCTTCTCCCTGGATACGGAGCTGGAAGCGCAGCCGGGGCAGCGGGTTTGGTGACACTCAGAAATAAATGGCTCAATCATTTCTAAACATCCTGGCCATTTACTGCTGCCACCTGACCCGAGGGATTTCTCAAAGCAAAGCTGCTTTTTAGATTCACCAAATGGAAAACAAGGTATTGGGAGCCCTCCTGGAGTGCAGACCCTTCCCAAGCTCCTGTGGGGGTGCTGAGGGCAGCTCCATGAATAGAAATTCCCACTCTGGGGTGGGATAAAACACTAAAACTCCCTGAACACCCGGGCCAGGGAGAACATCAAGGTTTTCTCTTCTGGCCAGGTTCAGTCCTGACTTCCTTTCTTGTGGCTGCTGCAGCCCAGATGGGAGCTCAGCTCCTCTGCTGGAAATTGGATCTCTCTGTGCCAGGGACGGACCAGAGGCTGATCCCAGCTGGGCAAATAACAGCACAGATCCAGCAGTCCAACTGCTCCCCCCACTCCCCTCTGTGGCTACTGGGGCTCCACAGCCCTTAATGGGACCAGAACCAGTGGCCAAGCTGGGAGTCACCAGCCCTTGCTCTGCCAGAAGAGAGGCACCGTTGTTTGAGATTAAAAAATACCCCGAGATTTTTAATTCCTGAGAGGTGAAGAGCAGCCCCTTGGGAGTAAGGATGTAGTAATTGTTTTTAACTTCCATGGAAAACCCCAGCTCAACGTGGCACCCACAGCACCAAGCCTGCAAGGTAGAGCCCAGTCCCAAAGGCAAAATTCCCTTTCCAGTGAATCCAGCTCCTCTTCTGCCCCTCTCCCACCACCTCGGTGCCTCCCATCCTATCCTGCCAGCCATCTCCTCAAGCATCCAACAGCTCTGCTCCGATCCACGCCTGGTTAACCAGATGACAAATGCCCCCAGTTAATTTCTCTCCTCTCCCCTATCTGGGGTGCCGCTGACATTTTGATATTTCCCGCTGAGATTATCCTTCACATAATGAATTTTCTCCCCAGCCCCTCCTTCTCCTCGTGCCTTTTGGCTTTGCCGGCGCACGCTCTCTCTCAACTCCGCCGACTCCGGGAGCATGCCCGACACAAGATGAATCGCCCGGAGACTCCTGGTGCATCCTTCTTTACACTTCACATCTTCCTGGCGCCGATGAGAAATGGGTTTTTCCCTCATCCATCATAAGTCAGCGTGACAGGGCTGTCGCTCTCCGGCACCGCATCGCTGTATCATGCGCCTCTCCGTCCCGCTTGGCTGAGCAAGCCGCTTCCCCGCCAGCATCTGGGACCTTTCCGAAGTGCTGCTGGGCTGGATCGGGAATTTGGGAGCTGACAAAAAGTTATTTCTGAACATTTCCAGCCTCCAAATTGCTCCCTGCCTCTCAGGCTGCGCCCCAGTAAGAACCTGCACGGCTCAGGCCACGCTAATCCTAAGGAGGACTCATGGGGAAGGGGAAACTGAGGCACAGAACAGCTTTGTGGCTCCCGTGAGGTCTGACTGTGAGCCAGGAATAGCTATCCACAAATCCTGCCTTTTCATCCCACATGCAGCCAGCGCTGCTTCAATAACCAAACCCCAAACCTGAGCAACGGCATCAAAACCAAAGGAATAAAAAGGTGAAATTGTCAATTCTCATCTCTTCAATAAACTCCAAGTGCTTCACTTCAATTTTCCTGCTGTAACATCAATCAGAGAAAGAAGAGCATTCTGCCTGAGGTACAATCTGATATGGATCCTTCCTTCTTTTTGGCACGGGATGTTTTTTCCAACAACTTCCACTTACTCAGGAATTCCACTCAGGCTTGGGACAGTGGGAATTTAGAGGGGGGGAATCACCCTGCTACGAATTCAGGCAACACAAAGCCCAGCAGAAAGCTGCAACCTCCTGCCAAGGTTAGGATCAACCCACTGCTTTCCTTTCCTGCTGAGAGTCCATCCTTGGGGAGCCAGTCTGTGAGCCTGGCAGCAGCACTGGGGGGTCAGGAGTGAGAATATCAGGGAAAAGAGGGGGAATCAGAGGCAGGCAAGGGTCAGCTGGCTCCGTGCTGCCTGCTGCCACCTGGCCCTGCATCCATACTGGTTTCCATGACAATAGCAGGTAACTTCACTCCAAGCCACCTGAGAGAAGTGGGATGGAGAGCTGTCCAACAGAGACAGAGGAATGACAGCTCAGCCACTGGGATCAGCCCCCCATGAGCAGGTTCCCTCTCAGCTCTACTGTTCATGCCCAGACAAATCCCTGCCTTTTGGGGTTTTCTCCCTAAAAAGAGAGGCAATGCCCTCATGGTGATGAGCCTGCAGCCCTTTCCCTGCCAGAGCCCTACAACACCTGCAGTTTGGAGAGCCAGGAGCAGGGCAGGAGCATCCCTGAGTGTCCTGGCAGGAGCAGAGAAGAGCTCCCAGCCGCCCGCCCTCCTGTCACTGCAAGACAAGCAGCTCAGCCGGGAAAAGGAGATTTAACTGTGTTTGCTTCAAAACCCCAAAATGAGTTCCCTCCCATCTGCCAGGAGAGATTGATCTCCTAAGCCAGCTGTAAATCACCTGAAAACCCCCTCAGAGCACTTCAGCCAGGAGAGGGATGAGGCTGGGAATGGTGTGCTCCCTTAGGTTCACACCTGCAAGGACACTGCCGGGAAGCAGGCGAGTTATCCAGCTTGGAGGTAACCACTTTGGTTTGTTAATCAATTTCCTGATTTCTTTTACCTGCAGGTAAAGATCTTTCCACCCCAAAAATGAGAAACCCCAGTTCCCCAATTCCTTATTCAACTTCCCAAATAATGCTGACTCAGCATTGTGACGAGGAGGAGACCCCCTCTGCCATCACTGCCCCCCCAGGACAAACTTTGCACCCACTTAACGTCACTTCTGGACACTGGACAGCATCACAAGGGGAGAGGAGCCTCTTGCAACCATGCTGGAAGTAGCAAAACGCTGAAAATTCGGAATAAATAGTGGACATCCAATATCATGTGTGTTTGCAGCCCAGCCAAACCCAAGATACCCAACTGCCAGTACTTCAAAGGCACAAATGTGAGATATAGAGATACAGAGATATATATAATCTTTTTTTTAAACTCTCAGGCTCATTAGTCCAGTTCAAGCTGTGTTGCTCCACTAGAAAGGCTCTGATGATGCCAGTTTTATTCCCTACTGGTACCTTAGTTTTTCCTTTAACTTTTGCAAGTTAAAGTTTTCAAAGAGACCTGCTTAAAAGTCCCTTTCTATGAATCCACATTAACTAATTCCATGCAAACCCATGGAAAGTGCTCTCGGTATTGTTGATCCCAAACCTTCAGCGGGAGTTTAATCCTTAAAAATCACATTGGAAAATACTGGGGTTGCTTTTTCAGCCTTTTAACCTAAAACCTACTTTTGGTCCATGCTTTTGAGTTGTTTCTTGCCTCAGTGGAAGAGGAGATTTCCCCAAATCCTACAGGTGTTTGCAAAGGCTGAAACACTCAGAGACAACGGGAGAGGAATCCAAGAGTCTGAATTTTGCTGCGGCGATTCCCACTGAACGCAAACCGCAAAATAATTGGGGGCTCGAGATGCTCGTGGCAATTTGGAATGGCAGGATAAAAGAACAGCTCTTCTCTATGAACAACCACCAAACAAATCACTCCTGAGCATGTGCTCAGACAAATTAGAAGGAAAACCAGAGAGGCCCCAGCAGGCCCCTCGTGGTACACCCAATGCGGGAGGCAGGAATTCCCAAATTCCTGCTCAGCCCTGCCAAGCCCAGGAAAGGGGCAGAGGGTAACTGGGAAAGTGGGAGCCAGAGGGCATCAGGGAAGCAGCCATGAGCTGTGTGGGGTGGGTCCTAAACATAAAAAGGATGTGGAGCTGCTGGACAGAGTCCAGAGGAGACAACAAAGAAGCTCCGAGGGCTGGAGCCAGGCTGGGAGAGCTGCACCTGGACAAGAGAAGGACCTGGGGATATCTCAGAGCCCCTTCCAGGATAGCTGGAGAGGGACTTTGAACTCAGGCCTGGAGTGACAGGACACAGGGAATGGTTTCCCACTGCCAGGGGACAGGGTCAGATGGGATATTAGGAAGGAATTGTTCCCTGGGAGGGTGGGCAGGCCCTGGCACAGGGTGCCCAGAGCAGCTGTGGCTGCCCCTGGATCCCTGGCAGTGCCCAAGGCCAGGCTGGACGGGGCTTGGAGCAGCCTGGGACAGTGGAAGGTGTCCCTGCCCATGGCAGGGGATGGGATGGGTGATCTTTAGGGTCCCTCCCAACCCAAGCTATCCCATGACTCTGATGATTCCCTGGCTCTGATTCTGGCACACTCACACTTTGTAACCACTCCTGGGACATTCCCAAACCACAGCCTGCTCTGCCTCGCCCCAGCAGGAGGAGATGTTACAAAGCTGCATCAGCACCACAATCTGAATTTCATCTCCCTCAGGACCAATGCAATTCCTGGCACTGCAGGAGGTCCCGAGGATCCAGATTCACAAGTCTCCAGGTGGGACATTTGGAGTGAGGTGACGTGTCCCTCTAACCCACACAATTCCCTCCCTGTCCTGGCAGGTGACACACCTGAGATGGCGACAGCACTGGCACTGCAAGGGCAGGACAGAGATTTAGGAATCCCAGTCCTTCCACTTCCAGATAAAACTCCCAGATCTTGAAAAGAATCATCCCTATGGATCTCACAGCAGTTCCAAATCCTACACGTGAAGAACACAGGCATCACTGAGCTCATCTGTCTCAGCTGAGCCAACTCCTGCCCACCACCTCCCACCACATCCCCATCCTCACCAGGGTGCAGGATGCAATTCCCAGGGCTTCCCAGTGCTGCCCACATTATCTCCCAGCACCGAGGCCTCTCAGGGCCAGCTGTGAGGGATAAACAGCTGGAGACAGGCACGGGGAGGGAAAGTCTCCGTGAGGAAAGTGATGGAAGCTGCCATGTGTCACCGAGCTGCAGCCACCAAGGCTAATTGAGCCTTCAGGCCCTGCGCCTCCTGATGACAGGAGCAGCTGAGATTAATGAACAGAACCAGCCTTTTCCCTTTCTTTATGGTTCTTTTTTACAAGCAGTGTCTGAGCAGGTGGCAGAACCAGGATCAATAGGTGGGAAATGCAGGTAATCAGCGGCCTTTAAGGAGACAGCTGGGACCTGCATGTCCTGCTCAGCTGCAAATCCCCATCCTGTCCAACAGGCACAGCTCTGGCACATGGGGACAAATCAGGGGACAGAGGCCAACAGCTGGAGCTGCTCTAAGGACTGAGTTCATCCCTCAGCCCCCTCATGAGGAATGGATCCAGGATCTCAGGTGTGGCTAGCTCGGCTTGGTTCTGATCCAGATCCCTTGTCGCAACACTCAGGTGCACTGCAGGAGGGATGGCTGCAATGAGATCCCCAGAAGATGGAAGGATGCTGATACATCCATCACTTTTGGGAACATGTTCAAGCTCTGCCACACCACATGCACTCTTACCATCCACCAGTCAGTTTAATTAAATAGAAATAATTTGCACTGGAGCCACTGGGATTTTGAGGCACCCTTCATGTGCAGACTAGGGATGGCTGGAGAGGGACTTCGGAAAAGGCCTGGAACAGGTCAAGGGAGAATAGCTGTAAAGTGACAGAGGGCAGGTGGGAAGAAATTGATCCCTGTGAGGGTGGGGAGGTCCTGGCACAGGGTGCCCAGAGAAGCTGTGGCTGCCCCTGGATCCCTGGAAGTGCCCAAGGCCAGGTTGGACCGGGCTGGGAGCAGCCTGGGACAGTGGGAGGTGTCCCTGCCCATGGCAGGGGGATTGGATGAGCTTTATGGTCCTTTCCACCCCAAAGCATTCTGTGATGATTCAGTGATGGCGGGAGGGAGGGAGAACACATTCTGATGGGTCACACCTGTGAGCAGCATCATGTCCAGCCAGAGCCAGCACCATCCATGCCAGAGAACGTAACTCCATGAGCTCCTCAGCCTCCCAGAGCCGTGGTTACCCAGGTGGGAGGGCAGGGCAGCCCCCAGGGAGAGCTGCAGCTTGGGCCCCCCACCCCAGAGGGCAGAGCATCGGGGCAGCACGGCTGGCATGGCAAACCCAATTCCTGCAGTGCACAGCGCTCCAGCTGAGCGTGCCAGCAGCCTGGGGGCTGTGGGTGGCCTCAAGGGCTGGTTGTTATGCGAGTCAGGCAGCTCTGGTGACAATCAGGCATCGCTCGGAGGCGGCGCAGGTGGCTGCCTGCACCTGGGGCTGCGCGCCGGGAATCCGGGGCTGCTGGGGGAGAGCTGCTGCCTCTGCTGCCCTTCTCCCCACTGCCCTCCCCACTCAGGGCCACAGACCACGTCGGGATCCTGCGTGGCTTATTGAGACTCTTCTCCACAAGGCTCAGCCACGTTTCAGCAGAGAGCAGCCTCTCTAAGCCACCTGAGACAGGAGAAACGCTGCCCATGCAGAGGGGATGGACTCATTCGTGTCCTGGCCACCGAAAGCATCCCGAGTCCTGGCTAACGACCTTTCCCATCCTATGGAGGCATTAATCAGCTTGGAGTGCTGATTTCACACGACTTCTGGAGGCAGGCAGGCTCCCTGGCAGGAGCATGGCCATGGACTCCTCCAGACCTCTTTCTCTCCTCATCAGAGTTACTGTTTTGGGTAATGATGAAGCAGGGGAATTGATTTGAAGCCTAATGAATAATCAGCCACCATCAATAATTGTAATCACTAATCTGGTGCAATTAGAGGCAATTATAGTAAATGCAATTTCCTCCCGAGCTGCTAACGAACTGCAAAAATATGAATTGACTTGAACTGGCTGCCTGTGATTTATGCAGTCGCAAGATCAAGGATCCCATTGCACCAACAAAGCCTCTTAAAGGGACATGGAGGCCGCTTTGTCCCCCTTTTCCACCCCACCCTCCCAGACAAGCCAGCAAACTTCGGAGGGAATCCCAAGGCGGCATCGCAAAAGGGATGAAACCCCTTTTTTCCCCTTCTTTCCCTCCATGCGAGGCGTGCCACATCCAATTCCCAAAGCAAGGCCAACACGTGCGAGGAGAGATTGCCACCTATTGGCACATCCACGGGGACGGTGGAGGAGGCAGCACCACCTCCAGACCCGCAGGAGCAGCCTCGTCGGGTTTCTCGTGGGTTCGGAGATGCTGCAGCGATTTCGAGCCGCCTGTTTCATCCTCCCGACGCCGCTGAAAGCGCCGTTTCAAAGCACCCTTTAATTTCAAGTGCCCGGGAGGACACGCACCAGCCTCAATTGGAAAAGGTGATAAGCACAAGAGTGGGATCTTAGGAGAGTTTTCGAGATGAAAAGAGAGCTCGCGAGCACTTTTTTCTTCCCGAACTGCAACAGAAAGGGAAAGATCTCGAAGAAAAGTACAAACCACTTCCCGAAACAAAAGAGCTGAGTTCAGTGCCAAGAATTGAATTGAAAAGCACCAAAAGGAGCAGTTTTAGGGATTTGGAGCAGGTCCCAACTTCTCTATCAGTTTGGGAACTCTACAAAACTGGATTTCGTGTAGAAAACACTGAATCTTGACAAAGGTGTCTAAAGAAAGCCGGTCTAGGGGAAGCTGTCCCTGTCTGTGGCAGGGAAGGTTTGAATGGGACCATCCTTGAGGTCTCTCCCAACCCAAACCAGCCTGGAATTCCACAATAACGTGGAGATTCATTATATTTCCAGTCTCAAAGCCCATTTGATCACAAGCCATGGGGAACCAGCCGTCACCAGGCAGGTGCACACACCCGGGCACTGCATTTCCACCGCCTGCCCATCCCGAGGCTGCAGAGACATAAACCATTGGGTCAGACATGGAAATAAACCTGCCTCCATGAGCAACCCCCCACTCCATTCCAGCTATTATTCTCCTCGGAGTCAATAGCTTCCACTCTGCCGTCCGTAAATCTTGATATTCACCTCCCCAGAAATCGATAGCTGCCTATTATTGGTCTGTAATTGTTACAAAAATTTAATCAAGGGTCAATAAAGGAAAGGAACAAGTCTATTGCAGCAGCAGAACTTCCAGCACCAAGTATTTCACTGCCCAATTATCCCCCGCTCCTGACTTTTGCTAATATTATTTATTATTCAGGCAACTACAACGCCCAGAAGACTCAATCTCAGCTCCGAGTGATGTTCCTGCACAAGCAACAAAACTCCCAGCGTTGCCCAAACCACTTGCAAGGCAAAGCACCAACTGTATTGTACAGAAAAGGTACAAACTGCTGGGGAAATGATCACTGCAATAAATCTGTGCCCAAAACTAAGCACCAAGTGAGCGCTGAGAAATTAAAAGACAAATTTCCTCTTGTTCCCAGAGGAAACATGAGTAACCGGTGGAAGCTGGGGATATTTTTTCTAGGCATATTTTGGAAATGCAAATTGGATTTCTGTGCAAAATTGCTACTTCTGTGGAGATTATTGGATCAAATTCAACTTAAAGTAGAAAAAAAACACATATATATATTAGGAGAGAAAGGGATTAAAAAATCCTTTGTAATTTCCACCTAAATCAGTTCCAGGGAATTGTTTGCTTTCCAGGCTTCATTTGTCTGTGTCTTGCAGTCAAAAAAAAAAAAAAAAGGGGAGGAAAATAGCAGGGACTTTAAAACAACTCCAGGTGTCTTTCATATAAAGAATAATTGTCATTCTGACCTGTGCCAGTCCCACTGATAATTTGTAAGAGGTTTGAAGGGGTGAGAAACTTTCCCACAGCTGTCACATCCCACACTGCCACTTGGAAAAAAAAATCACATTTCCAGTTTTCCTATAGGTCTGGAGATGCTCTAACCTGGAGATCTCTCCTGCCTCATTCTCCACTTGCCTTTTGGGCTTTAAAAATCAAATTTTAAAGCTTCCCATAAATCCAACACGTTATTCCATGCAAAGCACAGGGAAGTGTGTCACAGACCTTCTGCTTGCAGGCTGAAAAGCATTTGGCTGCATTTTTGAGAAACTCTGGGGGCTTTCCTAAGGCAATCAAGGGCCACTTTTGCTTCTCTTCTTCCCCAAAACTCCTCTTCCATTGATGCCTGCTCACCCTCCACCCTTCCTAATGCATGGAACCCAAACAATTCCAAACCACAAATTCACACATGCATTTTCCCTCACAACAAAGCAGAGGCTGCACTTGTGCCTTAAGGTTTTATGCCCAAGCAAGGATCTAAATAAAGTCATCACATAAAACCCCCGAGAAAACATAACCATAAAAAACCCCCCACCAAAATACCACCTTAAACAGATAAAATACAATTATCCAGCAACCAATGGTGCCAGCACTCCAAAGAGGCAGGAGGAGCACAGGCATCTCCAAACCCACTGAAATTTCCAACTGAGAATTTTCCCCCTCTCCCCGTGGTGCAACGCAAGCAATAAATATGGAAATCTGGAAAGAGAGGAAAACCAGGGACTCTGCTGTGTCTCACCAACAAAGCACAACGTGCCTTTGTAAGGAAATGAGGAGCTTTGTCCCTTCACTGGGCCTTGACAGGCTCCATGTTTGGGATGTTGCTGGTCCACCACTGGCCTGGAGGATGGACACAGCAGGGGGAGGGATATATGGGAGCATCCTCACCTCCACAAACCCACCCTGTCCCAAATCTACACATTTGAAGCTTCATTCCACTCTCCCAATCCACTGTTTTCCACCAGTGATTTCCACAACCCAACTAAGCCCGGCTTAAAATGACACTTCCTTGCACCACTCAGCTATTTCTCGCTTTGCCATTTCCCCAAGAACTCTGTCAGATCCTCCTGCCAGGCTGCAGATGGCCAAACCTCCCCCAAAAAAGCTTTTTCAGAGCCCTTCCTCACTGTACATATCCAACCACAAAGCCTCACCCCCTCCAAAACCAGGATTAAACCCTTAATTTGCTGCAAGTCAGTAAAAACTTGGCTTTATTTCAAATCAGACCCGAAGCTGAAGTTTTCTCCAAATGTTTTGCTGCTGGGCAAGTGGAGCATTTCATTTGCACACAACAATTTCTGTGTGCTTCAGTTTCCCCCGTTTCCCAGTTCTATATTGCGAGATGCAATCAGAGGAGCGAAAATAAAGCAATTAAAGGAATCGTGTGGCATTCCCAGACGGCCACTGATACCAATCAGCTTCAAGAGGGTCTTGGCACCCAACCTGCAAAATATTTGATTTTCTGGAGTGGGTATGGGTTTTTTTTTCCTTTGGTGAGTGGAGTTGGAGCTCAGCTCCACATTTGCATGTAAAGAATGACATGGATGCTCTAGAGAAGACCCCAAGTGGCAACCGAGCTCCAGCTCTTTGTGATGTTTTTCCTATTGGTGCAACCTGGATTTGTTCCCCGGAGCCTGAGGATCAGGTTTAGTCTTTCCTCAGCCTCTTGCTCTTTCCTTGTTCATCCCCACCTTTATCTCCTCCACCCAGAGTTACCGTTTACATCTCCGTGTAAGCGGCCGCCCCGGTAATCACAAAGCAGCTTATTTTTAATTGTGCTGAAACTAAATTGTTATTTAAACTTCAGATCTTGCCTTTCTCCCCCAAGACCCCTCTAATTCCTCCCAGATGTTAATTATACTGAATCACAAAGCTGCAAAAATCTCAGGCTGGCTGAAGAAAGAGCCCCTCCGGCCGGATCCTGACGGGAAATCAATGCCAGCACCGGAGCTGTATCATCTGCATCCAAGCCGGGCTTTGGGAATGGGAGCCACGTCCCTGCCTACAGCACCACGAGGACAACGTTTCCCCAAGGACCAAGGTGATTTTTAGAGGTCCAACTCCCATTTTTCCATGCAACTCTCAGTCTAAGCTCCATTAATTTTTAATTAAACCTTGTGGTTTGCCAAATCTCCTCTGGAATTTGGAGCGAAGACTCCAACTCATCAAGGCTGTTGTACCCTGGGTGTCTACACCTTTGCCCTTATGCTTGATCCTCAGTTTCTTTTTCCTTGTAGATGATGAGGAGGCAAGAGATGATCTGGAGGCAGCAAGGATTTCATCTGGGAGGATTTGGAAAAATTTTCATATTCATCTGGAACCAAACAGTTTGAAGGGAATTTCAGGGTCCTTCTACCAGCATGTACTGGTCTATTGGAAGGTGTCCCTGCCCATGGCAGGAGGCTGGACTGAGATGATTTTTAAGGTGCCTTCCAACCCAAACCTTTCCAGGACTCCATGATCCTATGCTATCAGTGGTTCACACAGGATAACACTTCCCTATTACACCTGGACATGGGAAGCAGGACTTGCACCTCACCCCATCACTTCAGATGTGGTTCAGATGTTTCTGTTGCTGCATTTCTGTGTTGTTGGGATTGTTTTTTTTACTTTAAACACCCGTGGCATTTCGGTGGCTGACTTGATAACCCTTAGGATATGAAAGGGAATGTGAAAAGTGGAGAAAAATCTGTCCTTCCTTCTCCTCCCCCCCGCGGTTCAGCGGCAGATATAACCCATAACAAATTGATTTGTTAGAACGAGAGAGACAGCACATGGTATTAAGAAATTATGAATTATTAGGGAGCTTTAAAAGCCAAAAATTTGATACCTATAAACCATTGCTCTGAGCAGATGCCAAATCCTTTGGAACTCGAAATGCACTCAGTGCAGGTCCTGCAATCCTGCATCCAGGCTAAAAATACCAGAGAACAGGGCCAAGCTCCATTTTTAAGCCCCTTTCCATGCCAAACCCTCAATAGGGATGCTCCAGCTCTGATTTCCCTCCTGCTCATCACAGCTCTTCACAAATCAAAAGCATTCCCAATTTATTCCTCTCCTTTCCAAGCTCCGCACTCCTCTCATCTGCTCAGCCTCGCAGAAAGCTCGTTAAACAATTCATTGCAAGCGCCCAGAATATAATGAGCAATGGGAGGGCTGGGAAGGCTGGTGCCAGCAGGCACACAGGGCTCTGCATTTCCCGGGGTTCTGCACCCCCAGGATGATTGAGATGGCCCCAAACCCCACATCTGGAAGTGGCCATCCACTGCTCCAGGTGCTACGGAGAGGCTCGTGTCCCTGAGCAGGTGAGCTTAGTGATTCCTCTCCCTCCTGCTGGCAGGGAACAGGTGCTTGGTGAAAATTAAGAGTAAAAAGAAGGCTGAGGAATGCCTGAGAGCAGGGTGAGGCCCAGGGGAGCTGGGGCACGGCTGAGAGAGAACAGCCTGACCTCCACCGAGAGCCAGAGCAAAGTGCAGATAAACCGCTGGCACAGAGCTGCACGTTCCCAGGATGCTCCTGAATCCCTCTGCTCTATTCCTGCCCCAATCCCAAACCTTATTATCCCTGGGGGAATCACCATCCCTGGAGGTGTCCAAGGAACTACTGGCCATGGCACCCAGAGCTTGCTGACAAGGTGGGGGTCACAGGTTGGGCTTGATCTGGGAGGTCTTTTCCAACCATAAAAATTCCGGGATTCAGCAGCTCTTCAGCACGGGGGTGCTCTCCTGGGGAAGGCTGTTCTGCTCCTACCCCACCAGGGACACACAGCCCCTCCTGGCACCCAGCCAAGTGTCCAGCACAGCCTCTCCAGCCTTCCCAAGAGATCTGAACCCACTCCATTCACACAACATTAACCCCAGCGCCGCAATCCCCGGGCGAACCAGGACTTCAGCCTAATATGTATTTAAAAATTGAACGTATGTATCTATTTCCAAACATCCGCCGTGCAGACACACGGCTAATCCACTTCCAGACATTTTACCAATTATGCCAGGGCCTTCTGCACAGCCCATTACCCCGTAGATGTTACTAAGTGCTGCATAAACAATCCTCTGCTGCGTGGCTGACACTTAAGCGGACAAGTGGAAGCCAATTGCGGCAGGACAGCAAATGGAGCCGGAACAGCCGCAGCAGCAGCTCCCCCGCCGTGAGAGCCATAATCACCAGCACATCTGGGCTGCCCTCCCACACAGCAATCGCCTGCAAGGGCCACCTCCACAGAGAACTTCCCCCTTTCCTGCTGGTGATGTGCTGCCTGGAGGGGTCAAGAGACATTTGGGGTTTGCAGGAGGCTGGGGACTCTGTGGGATTCATCTGTGTGATACCACAGATGCAGTGTGAGAGAGGGCTCCAAGCAAACCCCTGCCTCCTTGGCTGCCCATGGGAAGCACTTTCCGTACATCCCTACTCCCACATGTGCGTGGGCTGGAGAGGATCAGAGCTACAGCCAGGTCAGGAGGCAAGAGGAAAGCCTGGCCAAGGAACGGCATCTGTTTCACCCCTTCCCTACCAAGCCCATGGTCCTGCTCCTCACAGCACCTCCAGGGCACTGGAGGAGGCAGAGGGTGGTAGGACCATGTCCCCCTCTCTCTCCAGCCACCTGTGGGTTTGCCCCAGTGGGGTGGGTGAGGGACGTGTCCCAGGACAGCCTCACACAGCCTGAGCAGCACCAGCACTCCCAGTCCCCGGCTCAGCGACTGACTGGGACAGCCGGGCTGAAGGCTCCAATCCTCACGTGCTGCTCCATGCAGGGAATCCCCACAGCCCCACTCTCTGCCTCCTCTCAAGGAAGCAATTCCCTCTTCAAACTGGAACCAGTCCATCTGAGCTCTCTGGAAGCTGGGCAGCACCTTGTTCTTCCTGGAGAGCCCACAGAGCACGCGTCCATCCCCACGCCGCCAGCTCCAAATGTCACCACGTGCTTTTCCCCTTCCTTTCCCTCCTCCCTATTGTTTTTAAAAGCAGCCAGACCGTTAATTAAAAAGGCAGAAATCAATTGCCCTCATCTCCCCATCAGAAGCTCCTCTGCATGCCGGGATTAAAGCTGGCTTCTACTTTAAGTCAATTAGAGATAAGGGGAAGCTGACATTTCTACAACCCACCTTATCAAACTGCTTGAAAACTGCTCAGATTAAAATGTAAAAAGATTATTTCCTCAGCTCTCTCTGCCTCTCCTGCCTTTCTTTTTTAATAATTATTCATAAGAAACCCGACAAACGGGCGCTGATAGTCCGAGATAGCGCTGCTCCTCCATAGGGCTGATCTCAGTATCATCCAGGAGCATCCTGTGGGATACTGAGATCCCCCAACACCCCCCAAAACAGGAGGCACAGAGCCCTCACAACTGCAAAACTCAATCCCTGTGAGCCACATCCTGACTTCCCATCCAAGAGCCACAGGGAAAGGGTCAAAGCCCTGGTCTGGATGAGATCCTAATGAGGCTCTGCTGTCCCTAATTAGCTGGAGGCAGGAGGAAGCTGGGATGTGAGCAGGATGCAGGCCAGGGACCACAATGAACCCAGGACAGGGTTGGAATCATAAATACAGTTGGGGACAGGGGCAGGGATGCTGCAGGCAGGGCACAGGCTTGGTCAGCAGTGCCTGGGAGCTGCCTCCACACAGTGAGAATGCAATTCCTGCCCCGGGATCTCCTGCCCTGCATCACTCAGCTCCCAGCCCCCAAGGCTTTCCTGGGACTGGGGGAAAATGGGGCTGGGGATGGAAAAGAGCTCAGTGTCGAGTCAGTTCTGCTGATGGGGAGTGACCTGATGGGCTGAAATCGTGGCATCTCCCGTCTGTCCATCCAGCAGCTCCTCTGAGGAGAACACAGCAATCAGGATCCTCCTCAAAATGCAGGTTTAGGGGAGGGAGAAAAAAAAAGAGAGAAAATAGAAAAGTTTCATATCACAAATGCATGAGGATTTTTTCGGAAATACTCCAAGTGTTAGAAGCAAACTGCAACAGCCACTGAGGGATTTCACAGAGGTTTTTCACATTGAAGAAACAAAAAAAAAATCTCATTCCAGCCCCAGCTGCAGGAAGCAGAAATCTCTTTATTCCTCCAGGCAGCAGTGCCAACCCCAAAGCCCCCAAGCGGGAAATCTTTATGTCACAAACAGCAACAGAGATGTTCCCTGGGCTGATCCTTGTCCCCAGAACCACCTGTCCCCCCCAGGGCAGGGAATCTCGGCAGCAATAACACTCCAGGTGGATCCAAGGCTTGGGAAGGACAGCAGCTGCATTTTGGATCCACATCAGCAAAGAGAGTGGGAGATGAGAGCATAAAAAGAAGAGTGGGGGGGGGGAAGGGTAAAAAGTGTAAAAATGAAATCAAAGGAAAGAGGGAAAAAGAAAAAAGGGAAAAGAAAATAGGAAAAAAAGGAAAAGAAGATAGGAAAAGGGGAAAACAAAAAAGGAAAAAAGAGAAAAGAAAGGAAAAAGGAAAAAGGAAAAAGGAAAAAGGAAAAAGGAAAAAGGAAAAAAGAAAATGAAAGAGAAAGGGGAAGAGAAAAAAGAAGAGGGAAAAGTGAAAAAAGAAAAGGTTAAAAGAAGAAAAAACTATAAGGGAGAAAAAAGAAAAAAAAAGAAAAAAAGAATTAAAAAGTGGTGGGGGGGAATGGAAAAAGAAAAAATAAAAAAAGAGAACAATGGGAAGGAAGTGGGGGCACAGGACAGGGACCAGGAGCTGTCCCAGCAGGACACTTGGTGCATTTTCTGCCTCCCCCACTGTCTGCAAAACCACATGAAAGGCAAAGAAAACCCTCAAACCCGAGGGAATACAGAGCATGATCCCACCACGGGGGAAATGCCGTGAAGGGTCTGCACTGCCCTGACCCACACGGGACTCCCACACCCCATTCCCCCCTCTGCACATTCCCATACCCGAGCCTCAGGTTCCCTGTTGGCAGAGGAGGTGGAATCCTCCCCACGGGCACGAGGATTTCATTAACTTAAACCCTTCAAGATCTATAAAGCACTCGAGAAAACTCCCGCGTAGGAAATACTCCAGTGTCACCGCAAACGTCAACTGTAACTTATTAAATCTCTCTCTCTCTTAAAAAAATAATAATAGGAGATTATGTCCCAGGAGGAAGTTTTCCCACGAGACTTCTCCATTCTTACAAAAATGATCCGGCATCACTTAACGGCTCATGAATTCCGTCTCCCATTAAGTGGATATTAAACACGTATTTATAAAGGTTTAAACAGATCAGTTCGCTTAATTTTCAGTTCGCCTTTAGGCAAAGAAATGGTGCCTTTGAATGGGGAGAATTCCTGCTGGGGCTGACGCAGGAGGATCCCTGAGAGCGGGGATGGAGGGGGATCTCTCCTCAGGACACGCAAGGACCAGGATCAGCAGCACCTTGTGGCCCTCTGGGACGGCACCGACGGACAAATCCATCCTGGAAAATACAGGAACCTGCACTTCAGCAGCTCAGAGACTCACAAGTTAAGCACAGGGCATAATTCTCTCATCTGCTTTACAAAGGGAGTCAAACCAGTTTCACCAGAGCTCTGACACTTTGCAGCCCAGCCACCAACCTGACTGACATCAGTGCTGTTGATATTATTATGTTATTCTTCATTATTTAATGACTTTTTTTACATCGAGGTCTTTGGTCAGTCCGTTCCAACAGCATATTCCAGTATGGAGTGACACATCAATACTGAATCCTGGAATGGGATATTGGGAATATTAATATTCATAATGGGACAGGTGGTGGCACTGGGAAGGGGGTGACCTGCTGCCACAGGTTGTGGAGGAGCCTCAGACCCCCTTATTCCAACCAAAATTTATCATTTTTCCTTGAAAACAGAGGCTGGAACCACCCTCCAATGTTGTATCCATCCCAAACAAAAGCAAGGACAGAGCAAGCAGACATCCCTATGAAATCCCAGAATAGGATTAAATGGGAAATCTCTCTAAAGAGCATCTACACGAAATACACAGAAACAGTCACTGAAATTCCACATGGTCAAAATAATCCTGGTCTCTCCCAAGATTCAGAAAGATCATTCCAAAGCCTTTATCTAAAGCAGCCTAAAAATGTCCAGGGGGGTTCAGACTTGCTCCCTGGGTTTTTGGCTCCATCTTTGCTTTTTGGCTCCATCTGTGTGAATTTTAGACACCAAATACAGACACAAACTCCACAGCTCATGTGGAAAAGTTTTCCGTGTTTGTTTTAGACACACAAAGGCTGGATTTGCTGAGAAAAACGAAGGTTTAAAGCTCAGTAAATAGCAGAGAAGGACACTATGACCCAGGAAAAAGAGCCAGGAGGTCTCCCCAGTGGGCAGCGAGTGCAGCCAGGGCAGAGAGAACAACCTCAGATCTTCCCAGCTCACCCACAGCCTCCCCAGCCCGGCTCCCGAGCAGAATCCCCGAGCACGGGCAGCAGGCAGCTTTCCAGCGGCACAGGTCTGCTGGGGAGCAATTAGAGAGCAAGGACACGGAGGAGAAATGAAATCAATTCCGTGGGCATCTCTCCCACGGCAGGCAGGGGGGAGTGGCTGCCCCGGGCTCGCTCCTGCCGCATGCTGCAGGGGCATCGGAGTGGGAGGCGAAGAATTAAATGACGAGCCCTGGGACAGGTGGTGACACTGAGAAGGCAAAGTCCTGCCACAGGGGGTGGTAGAGCCTCGGATCCCGTACTGCGAGAAAAATGGATCACCTCTTCCAAATTACCTCTTTGCATCCACTCTGTAGCCACCACAAAAAAAAGGAGCAAGGACAGACCAAGCAGGGTCCTTAGGAAACCCAGCGGTTTGGCTGAGGCGTGATGAGCAAACCTCAAGCCAGTTTTCCATCCCTGATCCTCTTGTTGCTTCCAAGACATCCATAAAAGGCTTTTTTAAAAAAGCAAACACAGCTCCATTATTATCATATAAAGCAATCTATGAACGTAATATTCCTCAAATGCTCTGTGCCTTCAGTTGGAAATTTCTAGGTGTGATGAAGATTGAGTGTTCCTGTCTTGATGAGTGGGATACAACAGGAGCAAAAGCAGACAGCTTTATTCCCTGGGGGAAAAAAGAAAGCCAAAAAACGTAAATTCTCTTTTATATGAGAAAGACTTTGAAATCTGGGGCAAAACCTGGGGCAAAAATCTGAAACTGTGAATTTCCTTCATATCAGAGAATATTCCCAGGAACAATCTTTTGAGGTCACTGAAGGCTTTCATTTTGATTCCATTGTTTTTATATTATTTAAAATAAGACAAAAAGACAAGGCTGAAAGAGTCTTCCTCTGCCTAAAGGGGCTCCAAGAGAGCTGGAGAGGGACTGGAAGGACAGGACACAGGGAATGGCTTCCCAGTGCCAGGGGGCAGGGATGGATGGGATATTGGGAAGGAATTGTTCCCTGGGAGGGTGGGCAGGCCCTGGTACAGGGTGCCCAGAGCAGCTCTGGCTGCCCCTGGATCCCTGGCAGTGCCCAAGGCCAGGCTGGACATTGGGGCTGGGAGCAGCCTGGGACAGTGGGAGGTGTCCCTGCCCATGGCAGGGGGTGGAATGAGATGATTTTTAAGGTCCCTTCCAACCCAAACCATCCCATGATTCTACAACATTCCAGCCTATGGAAATTCTATTCACAGGTGACATGGTGCTAAAGCTCCAGCAGAAAAGATCTTAGCAGATATCCTCATTTCACTGTAACTGGTGGTGGAAAAGCCCTTCATCACAAACCCAATGCCTCAAAGAGGAGAAACAGAGGAGCCTCTCCATGAAATTCAACAGGCAGCTGCATGCAGAGGAAGGAGATGAGACCCCTCTTTCCACAAGGCCTGATTAACCTCTGACACCGGCTATCATTAAACAGAAGAGCTTAAAAGGGAACCAAAAAGATGAAGGACTTAGATGAGCAATGAGAACCTGCACAGCTCCACGACAGAACAGAGCAAGCCCCGTGTGCTTTCAGAGAAAGAAACTTCTCCAAGTGGGATATGCTGGCAGTGCTGGGCTAATGGTTGGACTCAGTGATCTCAGAGGTCTTTTCCAACCTCAGCAATTCTGTGATTCTGTGATTGTGACTCTGCAGCCACATTCTGAGAAGCTTCTTGGACCTTCCCCAGACTCCCATTTCTCAGAAAGAGGACAAGGGATGAGCTGGCCCACTGATCCTACAAGTCCCACGCTAGTCCAAAAGCCAGGAGTACTGAAAAATAAATGACAAAACCGTCGTGTTCCCATGACAGGGCCGCTGGAAGCGTGGCACTGACTTGTCCCTTTTAATGAGTGTTAATGGTCCCCTTTCATTTCTGCGGCCATGGGATGCCAACACATTTATCTGTTTTATGCGTCTCCGTTCAATTTCAAGAGACATTTCTTTGGACATCGAACATTGTAATTTGCACTGGCTCCCCATCGCGAATGGCTGAAGTTGGAAAAATCACCGAGCGAGTGATCAAACACATTATAAAAATAGTCAGGCAAATGCACCACTATCTCCTTCTCAAGAGCCATTTATAGGGGCCAATCCTAAAGCCATTGAAGTCAATGGAAAGACTCCTGCAGGATTCAATGGGGTTTTGATCGAGTCCTTATTGTGCTATCCATAAGAAATAGGTCAGATATTTATATATAGTCTTGAAATGTTGTGTGCCACCACGCTGGCAGCTCGCCTTTTGAGGCACAGCGTCACTTCTCGCCGTGCCTGCTGCAGACCTGAGCACTTTGCAAGTCCAGCTTCTGAACCTTTCCCACTTTGGCACCGCTGCCATGTTGGCTTCCACCCTCAGCCATCCCTTCTGCATGAAGCCCCCAGCAGCACATTCCTCCTCTGACCTGGGAATGGTTTCATGTCCAGCCTATGCTCCCTCTGCACATGAGTAATGCAAGCCTGAGGTGGAAAATTGCTCCTGGAATCCACATGTGGGGAATAACAGAGGGTGTGGAGCTGAGCAAGGGCTTGTGCTGTTTAACAACCCGTTATTAAACCAACCCACCTAAACGGGGCAAATACTCATGAGCACAAACTATTTCAGCTTGAAAAGGGCCAATCTTAAATATGTTCCAGGCCAAGCTGAAGCAGATTGGAACCCTTCATCCTCACATGTTTTCCAGCTCAAATACACTGGGTTAAATTCATCTAAAACCCTACAAGGAGATGACTCTTGTGCTGTTGGCACAACTTTCATCACACACGCCTTGAGAGCACAACTGCAAATTAACCACCTGATTCTGCATTCAGGGCATGCTGTTTTGTGATGACTTGGGAAGGGGCTTGAAGCAGGTTCAGGGAATATTATTTCAACTGAACACAAAGGCTTCTAGTGAATTAATTGTTATTTGTTAGCAAAGTGACTTCCCTCAGCCCCAGTTTTAGTTTAGACGAGGCTTTAGAATCAATATTTTCTGGGGAAACTAACCTCACCTTTCTTCATCTGACGCATCCACTGGTTTTGGAGCACTGTGAGATGAATAAAAGCAAACCTCAGCCCTTCAAACCATTATTCATAAGCTTAAATTTATACAAGTGAATCATCCCACTGAAAGTGGTAATACCTCTCATGTACTCCAAGTGAAATACACGGCTGTTTACCAATTAGTCGGACTGCAGTAGGTTTAGTCGCTGTAGTTCCACGTTAATTATTTATAACACTTTGCAGTACCACCAGTAAATGTACAGGAGCATCTTCTTTAAAAATAATGAGACCTTAGTCCTGTGCAAAGTCCCTGCAGCAGCTGTTATTAAAACTTCAGTGAAGCGAGAGAAGAAATGGATGTTTTTGCATCTGCAGCGAGAGCAGCAAACTTCTGCAGCATTGGATTTAGCCTTTGCGTGGTTTCGTCCTTTCAGGAAAAATCAATGGGGGAAAAACAGCAACATCTAGGTTTTCACTGGTCCTTTTATTACCAAAAAAAAAAAAAAAAGGATACTTTGGGAATGTCACTTTAATGACTTGTCATTTCAAGCACCCAAGGACCAGGAAATGGGCGAGCAGCTCTGAGGTACCCTGATGGAGCTTAAGGTAGGTGCTCTTGTAGGATCAATTTGACTGCGGATAAGCCTTACTTCTTGGCATGGATTTGATGAATGCTGGGCATGGCTTAAAGATGAGATAATCTGCTCAATTTATTCTTATTATTTATTTGCTCTCCTTGTGACAAAATGAATTATGATTCTGCACGGAGCCAGGAGCGGGGATAAAGTTACCATTGGGGAAGAATATGTCACTGTAATGGGATCTTTGCTTTTTTTCCTTCCCCTGAATGAAATCAGCACACTGAAAAAAACGCTTCACACATAACCTAAAGGAATCATTTCCAGACAGCAGAGGGGTAAACTGAGCCTTTTTGCTTCACTGTACAAACACAATTACTACAACAGCAGCTTAATACAATTGTTTATACAGATGCCTCGTGTTTCCAGCAGCCAGAAAAATCCTTGTCTTTCTAGGAAGCAATGCAGGGCTCAGCAATCCTGAGTGGAGGTGTGCTTGGG
This sequence comes from Rhipidura dahli, assembly GCA_013399225.1. Taxonomy (NCBI): domain Eukaryota; kingdom Metazoa; phylum Chordata; class Aves; order Passeriformes; family Rhipiduridae; genus Rhipidura; species Rhipidura dahli. Next base: position 464,119 of record VXAC01000338.1, on the reverse strand, counting down.
GAGAAGAGGGGTTGTAATTTGGGGGATCTTGGCAATCTCCACTTGCCCCAGACTCTACTCCTGCATCCCAGGTTGGCCTCCCAAGATGTAACAGTTGAAACTCACAGAATCATGGAATCATTTAGGTTGGAAAAGCCTTCTAAGACCACTGAGTCCAACCATTAACCCAGCAGTGCCAAGGCCACTACTAAACAATGTCCCCAGGAGCCACATCTACATGACTTTTCAACCCCCCCTGGAATGGGGACTCCACCACTGCCCTGGGCAGCTTGTGCCAGGGCTGAACAACCCTTTCCATGAAGAAATTTTCCCAACATCCAACCTAAATCTCTCTTGATACAACTTGAGGCTGGTCCCTCTCCTCCTGCCCCTGTTCCCTGGGAGCAGAGCCCGACTTGCTGTCCCCTCCTGTCAGGGAGCTGTGCAGAGCCACAGGGTCCCCCCTGAGCCTCCTTTGCTCCAGGCTGAGCCCCTTTCCCAGCTCCCTCAGCCACTCCCGGGGCTCCAGCCCCTTCCCCAGCTTTGCTGCCCTTCTTAGGACACATCATGGGACAACCTGTACCGACAAACCCCTCCACCATCAGCAGATGGTACCTAAACCCCCTGGGCATGAAGCAGGTGGGTATTCAACCAGCAGCCAGGACAGGTAGTTTGTGTGTGGGGCAGAACCACCGAACACCCTGAGCTGGAAGGGATCCATAAGGATCACCAAGTCCAGCTCCTGGCTGGACTCACATTTTGCTGTCTCATGGCCATAGTGAGGTGCTTGCCTTTGGCTCCACTCCCCACCCTCATCAGCGGGCGAACACACTTCCTTGCCACACAGCTGCCGGTGGATAAACCCAGCAGGAGCACCAGTCTGCTGCTCTACATCCCACAGCCCATTAATTTACTATCAAAGGGGTGTTACAAGGATAACGGCGTTAACGATCGAGCCCTTGGATGTCTGATTGTTGGGCAGCCGAGGGTGGGTGCGGCAAGGAACGTGGCAGGCGAGTGCTTAAATTCGCTCCCTACACACAGCGCCGGGTGTTAACCCTTCGTCGAGGCTTTGTGTTTATTTTCCCTCGCATAAAGGAAGGGCACGAGCCCTTTGAAGAGCTGAGCTGCAAGAAGAACACACAAGGTTAAAGCCCTGAAAAGTCCTGATCAAGGAGCCGACTGGATTACAGCCAAAGCTGCGGCAAATTTCTCTCTTTCTTCCCAGACAGGGATCTAAACACAAAAGAAATGGGTTTTTGGGGGGGAATTCCGTCTAATTCCATCAAATCCTTTTTGTCATTTCCTCACCATCCTTTAAACATCTGACAAGGCCAATCGACCGCGCCAGGCACGGAGGGAATCGCAGCACCGGGGCTATAACTCTAAGTTTATTAAGCGTGAATTATTATTTGAGCCAGCCTCAATTTTCGCCAGCAGAATTAGACATTCCTAAAATAATGTCCCTGACACATGCAGAAAATGGGCTTTACGGCTCTCACCTTGAACTCCACCAGAACTCCCACCTCATCTGTTACCCTTCCATGGGCAGGAGACGGAGTGCGGCGCTGCGGCTTCACCTTTAATTATGCCAGGTATTTAAGGGCTAATGTTCATAGAAGAGGAGTATACGAGGCAATAAATGGCTTTTGCAGGTGATTAAATGCCCAAGCAGAACAGAGGCACTTGATAAGCGCAAAGGCCGTTTGCTCGATTATGTTCCCGGCGCTGTGAGCTTTATTCCTGCTTCCTGATGAGGAAGGGGAATACTCAACAGGAGAAAGAAAAACACCAGTGGACTGAGTTTTACATATTAAATATATATATGTATCACACATAATACATAATTCATGTATTCTTTTTCTTCACTGTACATTGAGGTTTGCTCTGCCCAAGTGCAGCAACTGCAGAAGTTTAAATGGCAGGTGAAACGTCACAAATCACCTGGATCGAGGAGGATTTCATCCCAGATTCTGCAAGGGACATAAGTCACTCCTCACTACAGCTCCTCTCCATGGAGTGAACCCGTGGAGCAAAGAGAATTTAAAGAAGGTTTGCAAGGTTTGGTGATGCTGTTGGTTCCCCCAAGTGCCAGCAGGAAGCGTGTGAGCTGACAAAGGCTCAGGGAAGCCCTGGGCACAACGGATGGGGCCTAAACCATAGGAGAACCAGGTCTGGACAAGTCTTTGGCACCAAAACATGTCCCAGTGAGTCTGGCTGAGCCTCTGCTGACCTCCTACCATGGCTGTGGGGAGAAAAAAGTCACCTTTAAGTCAAAAATTTGACTCTTATTAAGTACATCAGTTCAGTTTGGGCCTCTTTATATAATGTCACATTGCAGAAGTCTTTATTTTAATGCTTATTTTCTTGGTAATGGTGAGATGTCTCCAGAATCATCTTCGCATCAGCAATTCCTTACAGTTGCAGCTGCAGCCCAGAAGCTGCAAAAGCAGCTTGAAATCCCACTCTGGCCATATGTCCAGCAGCACAAAAAAATTCCATAACTCTATTTTGCATCGGGTCACTTCCACCAGCATCACTAAGGGCATCAGCCCCATTTGTTAGGAGATATCCACTCTTTCCTGCCAGTACCCAATCAAGAGCTTTTCCTTGCCATAAAATCACACCCAGAACCATCCTCAGCTTTGTTACTTCCTCAAATCTCTGCTGAGCCCAGAACTTGCCTGGTTTTTGCCAGCGACGCATTTTGGAGCTGCCCCTCTGTGGATACATGGAACACGTGGATACAGCATCACCCATCCCAGTATCTGGAATAAATGCTCCATATACAGCAGATTTGCCCTGTTTTTTCCTTCCCCTCAGTTAATACTGACCACTGTCTCTCCAGGAGGACGCTGCCATTGCCACGCACAAGGCCACAATCTCATTCATCCCATTCCTTTTCTTAATTCCCAACGCTCCGTTATTAGGTCGACTTTATGTTTCTCTTGCAGTCAGAGGCCACAGCCCCAGTCACCCTGTGTTTCAGACCATTAGGAAATAAGTTAAACAACATCAGACCCCAGAGGAAATTTGAAGCCCACGACTGCAAAGCTTTTGCTGCAATGAAAATTGATCTATTTGTCTTATTTTCCATTTGCCGTCAAGCAGAGAGTTTGCAGCTCCTAACAAGGCTTGGCCATGCACGACTTTCATATCCATCGTATCCTTGGTCTAGGGGATGAAGCTTCAGACTCCTCCAAGCTCAATTATTATTTTAAAAAAATCAATTAAAAAGTCTTTAGTATAAAGTTATTGAATGAAAAATCATGCTACTGTTCAGCAAGAGCATCAGAAGGTCGAGAGCAAATGGACTCAAAGTTATACCAGGGGAGGTTCAGGTTGGATATTGGGGAAAATTTCCACACTGAAAGGATTGGCACAGGCTGCCCAGAGCAGTGGTGAATTTGCCATCCCTGGAAGGATTTAGAAGCCTTGTAGATGTGGCACTTGGGGACATGGACAGGGGTAACCTTGGCAGTGCTGGGTTGGTTGGACTCAATGACCTTAGAGGGCTTTTCCAACCTAAACCATTCTGTGATTTTGTTCTCCCTCTCCTCCTTGTTTGCCTTCCTCCCATGAAATCCTTTCTACAAATAAAACCCAAAGATCATCACTACAAGCTCATTTTTCTTCTGAATGGGAAAGGAGCATCCAATCCTGGTAGGGACAGGAATAAACACTCCTCTGCAAGCCAAATATTCATCTTTCTCCTGCCTTGCTTGCACTCACTGCTGAGCTCTTTGTTGTCAGTGTTTGTTTCCTACCTGCAGAAATGGATGTTTCCGTCGAAATCCCACTGGTTTGGGATATGTTGCCAGCAGTGCCCAGAGCCAGATGCCTTAGGAGGTGGAAAACCCCTGCCAGGGCCCATCCTGGTTTCAAATACTGCACTGGGAGATGCATTTTTCCCTCTCCAAAGTCCAAATCCTCGATCTCCTGACTGCTTGTCGAGCAAATGGATTTGGTCACAGCCAACTTTGGGAGTAAAACAAGGAAAAATCTCACCTCCTTCTCCTGCTTCTCACCTTAGCGTGCAGGTTTGGGCAGGGGATGGAGACATCCTGTGGTAAAAGCACACGGAGAGAGTGGGACCTACCAAAATATAGCCACACACCACTGCAGGTTTGCACCACAGAGACACAATTCCGGATGATTTCCTACAAAGCCTCATTCCAGAGACTGAAAACCACGGTGACAAGACCAGAATAATTTGTGCAAGGGACAGATCTCCCCTGGCTTTTCTGGGACAAAGGGAGCAGGGGGAGATGCTTTGACAGATGTGACATTTGGTCTCATTGGAAAGGTGGTGATCCATCAAAGATTGGACTCCGTGATGTTGGAGGTCTTTCCTGATCCTACTGGTTCCATGATTCCATAATTTGGAGAGTCCTTTGGTCCAGGAGAGGACATCCCACCCATTCCCATCAAAACCTGTGAGACACTGCATTGACCTGACCCCAGTTCCAGGACTTTGGGAGCACAGAGAGCTGCAGCCACTGCTCCAAGCAGAGAAGAGCTTGGAATATCCAGAATCTGGAAGAACTTGGAGCAGCCTGAGCTAAACCACCACCTGGTAAGTTCAAGGGTTGCTGTCCCCAGCAGCTGTCTCACCACCTCCCCTTGCCCAGATGTGCTCAGGGAGGATGGAACAGCATGGGAAGCAAATCCTGAAGTGCAGCAGATGGTCTCAATTTTGCATAAACTCTCTGCTGTAACTGGTGGCAGCTCAGGAGCCCTTTTCGTGGTGTTCCCATGTCCTGGCTGCAGAGGTCCCTGTGATATCCCTACCAGGGACACCCACTTCCTTCACCTCCTCCTGCAGCTGAGACTCTGAAAAAGCCACTTTGCTGCTATTTTATTTTCCCCAAACATATCAGTCTAAGAGAAGATATTTTCTCCCGTCACAGATTTTCCCTCAATAAAATGTGACATTTTCCTGCCTTCACCCATTTATTGCACAACATGAGCTCATTCTCTGGTGCCGATTTACATGCAGAACTTTTCAAATTTGTTTTATTTTTTAATTGGGGAAGGAACTCTGCTGCTTTGGTTGCATCCTGACAATTTAAAACCCTGGAGCGAGCTGTTTACAGACTGCCAAATTTCTGTTTAGCGCTCTCCACATCTCTCTTCAAACCTCACTCTTCCTTTATAACCTTGGAAAAATCACAGGGGGATTATTCTAGGAGTTTTTATTAACTTGGACCACACGTTTCCCCTCAGCTCAGCTGCCTGTAAAATGGGAATAAGGAGAGCTGCTCTATTACCTGTGGGGCAGCTCTGTCTCTCCCAATCAACCTGTGCAGCGCTTGGCGTGAGGATTCCTGACGTCAGGGTGGGACTTTTGGGCAGCCGTAGGAATGTGATGACAAATAAGATTTGCGAGAGAGGTAGATGAGATCTTGTTAGCTCTCGGGCAGAGGTGATAATAGATAAGATAAAACCTACATGCCCACACTGCTGTAAAACAAGAAGGGTCGGGCCACTCTCCTGTACCAATTTGCAGCGGAGTAGGACGAAACCCTGGAGAACGTCCCAGGGAAATAGGTGCTACTCCGAGCACAGCGTGGGGAGCTGCTTATTTACTGATGGCAAAAAGTGTGGACGCAGCTGCAAGGAGCCATCAACCTGTGATTGCCCTGGAAAATAATCCCATCTCCCTGCCTTTCCGAGATCAAGGCTGGAGGAAAATCAATCCGGAGCTGAGATTGGACACAGCGATACAATATTTATGGCTTTGGCACTTGAGCCAGGCACTGCCTGCTGAGGAGGGGATGAAGTGCAGGTGCTGGTGTGTCCCATGGGTGCCAGACTGATGTTCAAACAGAGTGGGATCCGTTTGTATCCATGGATCCTGCCCTCTCTGCCAGCCCAGCACTAGCCAAGGGATCTAGAGCAGGGCCATAAATACATCCCTCTCCATTGACATTTCCATGTGCATGAACACAAGGCAAGGAACAGGGTCCCAAAGACAAGATACTCCTGCTCTTCCAGGGAGTTTCCCTGACCAGGGCAGGTGTTCCATGCATGGCCACCCTGCAGTGACTACTGCCAATAAACCCCTGTCCTGCCATTCTGTGGACTCGATGGTGCCACTGGCCTGGGCCCCAGCAGCGGAGCTGGCTGGGAAAGGCAGCTGGGAGCTGGAAGTGACCTCACACTGGAGCCTTCCAGCCACAGTCACAGAGGAGACACAGGCAGGGGGTAGCAATGGAGGGGAGGAACAAACGGATCCTGCCAGAACCTCCCCAGGTTGATTAGGGCTCAGCAATTCCTTTAAAACAACGTGAAGACCACTGAGCACCCAAATCCTTGCTTTGTCTGCTGAGAGCATCAAAGAGATGCTCATCCTGGCACACACATGCAGGGGGGCATGGAGGGAAGAAGGAGGGCACAGAGGGAATAAGGAGGGCACAGAGGGAGCGAGGAAGGCATGGAGGGAGCAAAGAGGGCACGGAGCAAGGAGGGTAAGTCCAAAAGCCTACTAGAAATAGCCGAACCACCCCTGCCCCATCAGCCCAACCAGCAGCCCAGCAACACCACCCAACCAAGCCATGGTGATGCTCCAAGAGCATGGAAAACAGCAATGAGACATCCAGCCAACCCTTCCCAAACATCATCAGCAAGGGCACCATTCCCCCTCCCGAGTGACCAGCCCCCTCCATCTCCAGAATTTACAGGGCTGTCCCAGTGACACACCGTCTCCGTAACTGCAGAATGGCAGCTGTAAAAAATCCCATTTGCCAGCGTATTAGAATCCTATTAGCGCTCCCGGCGGAGAAATAACACCGGCCCTCCTGGCGGGATTAAAGGGACTAGGACTCAGCCTCCACAGTTTTATGGCCCTCTCCCCCATTTGCTGATCAAACTGACAGATATAAAGCTGCAGGCAAGAAGTGTCCTTGGCCTGTAAGCCCCACGACGAGAAAATGCCTTTGAAGAAACACGAGTGCCAGTAAGGAGACTCCAGTGCCGCCAGGAAAGGGAAAGGGGCCATTCCTTCTTCCTCACAGGTTGATCCTCTCCATCAACCCTAATTCTGGGGTAGAAAATGCACAGGGACAGGGCAAGAAGGACAACAGGGCAGTGCCTCCCAGACACAGTCCCATGCAAGGCAGGGTCCTGCAGATATGGCCCAGCGAACCCTGACTTGTCTCTTGGCTGTTTAAAGGACCTGTATTCACAAAACACCAGGGGTTGTATAATTACTGGGAGGATCATTCATAAATATCTACTGATTGTCTGGGAATGCTGCAGGAAAAAAGAGCTATTTCATAAAATGAAGCCCCATCCCTGTAATTGTTCAAGGCCAGGCTGGATGGAGCTTGGAGCAACCTGTTCTAGTGGTATATGTCCCTGCCCATGGCAGGGAGTGGAGCAAAATTCTCTTTAAAGTCTCTTCCAACCCAAACCATCTTCTGATCCTCTCTTACGCCCCAAACCGGCTGCAGATACATTTCACACACAACAGGCTCCTCCAACACATCTCCATGCAAAATATTCTCCTCTTCTGCAATATGATCCTCCTGCTTTTTGTGGCTTTGGGCACAAGGATGCCCAGCCAGAGCAGGGCTGAAAATACCTCAGCACAAGGAAGGGTTGGGTTTTGTTCCCTCCAAAGACACACACAGCACACAGATGCTCCCAGGGCATGTGTGCTGCCTTTTGGGATCTCCAGGGAATTGCCTGCCCACTGGGAGCCCCATGCAGAGGAGACACCGTGGGGCTGGACCGGGAAGCCCTGGCAGCATTCCCAACTCTCCGGGTTCACCAGTGCAGCTTCCTGGGGAGAATAAATAAATAATTGCAGACTGCTTGCTCAGCACTGCTGTAAATAGTTCATGAGTTCCAGGAGATTTATTTCCCTCTCCTCACCTTAACGAGGGCACAGCCGCCATGGAGGGATGGGAAGGTTCACAGCCCACAGCCACCCACCAGCGTTCTCTGGGGCGAACACAGACCCCTGCTGTGCGAGTGGGATTTTTGGGAACAGCACACACCCACCCCCCAGCACTGGCTCACCCAGCAGCTCGTGCTTGAGCCCATCCCCAAGCCCAGGATTTACAGCTCCACATGCCAATGAGCAAATGCCTTTTCCAGCCCTCGAGGATTTCTTACAAGGTCCTTGGCGGTGATCCCAAGTGCTGCCTGCCTTCCCCTTGAGATGGCTCTATCCACCAGCCATTAGGAGGACACTTCCCAAGAGATTTACAGCGTGGTCTCACACAAACCCAGGAGACCCAGTTGGGCTCCCAGGGAAACTGTCTGTCTCCATGGGGTTTGCAGTGCCAAGAGGACACGGGAAGTATTAAGAGCTAATGAAGAGGTGTAAGTGTGGCAGCCACCCCGGGGACAAACACAGCTGAGAACTGCACAAGGAGGCGACTGTTCATCCAAGCTTTCTCTTTGAGGTCCCTGCTTTATTTCCAAAGCAAACTTGGCCAGGCAGAGTTGTTCCAGGAGAATTTCTCCCATGTCACCTCTCCCTTGGAGCCACCTAACAAAAGGACCAGCAAAGCGTGTGAGCTCCGGCGGGCACCCACCCCTCCTCACAGCAGAGCTGGTGCTGTAAAGGCTTTATCAATCCCTGGAGCCATCCAGCCTCCCCTGCTAGGTCTCTTTATTATGTGCCTTGACATTTCCAAGGGTTATATTTCCGCCTGTGAGAACCATCAGTCCAGCAGCACACAGTAATATATGGAGTAATAGAGTCTCAGCACAGCAGGTTTAATCTCATATTGCCGAAGCCCCTGGTGTCCTAGCTGAAGTAAGTTTGTCATTAGGAATTCCTTTCTCCCGACCTTGTTTTGTTTGGGGTTATTATTTTACCCCTAAAGAGAAGAGAAACGCTCAAGATTGATTTATGACTTTCCCCCTTCTCCCCGTGCAATGCAAACTGGCAAGCTCCAGGCAGGAGGAGAGGAGAGGAGAGGGAGAGAGCCCAGCGCTTGCTCCCCTTGCCAGCCAGCACAGCCACACCGTGCCACAGCCACCACCAGCTGGGTCACACCTCGGGGACCCTCCTGAGCCCTGAGCAGGGTCGGAGCCCTGTGCAGCTTCACCCCAGCAGATTTACCAGCAGAGCTCGGAGCCACGGAAGATTAATGATCAGCCCTGGTGCATCCACCAACTCAAGGAAAGGGGCAAGGCAGGGGAAGGGAATATAATCAGGCTATTTTCTACAGTGCCAGCTTGGATTTGGAGGGAGAAAGCAGCAAATAGGGCAGCAGAGACTGAAAATTCTGAATTCCTCTGTGCCTTTTTAGGGCTATTGAAGGGAAATGGGTTGAGCCCTAAAAGCTGAAAGCATTTGGAGCAGGTCAGGTATGTTGGCGGAAATGATCTGCCTGGACAGGAGAGGGCCCCAGCACTCCCATGCCCAAAGATCGTGTTCCTTCACTCTTTGGAGCCTCAAATTTACATCCCCATCCAAACACAACACTTGGGAGAAGAGGCCAGTAAGAAACCAGTTCATTTCCTCTGGGTACCCCAAGCATCTGAGAAAGATCACAGGATAGAATCATGGAACGGCTGGAGTGGGAAGGGACCCTCTGAATGTAAACAACTCCTGCCTGTGCATCCCAGCACCTCCCCGTGGTTGCAACAGCCATGGGAGTATTTCCACAGGAGCCCAGAACAAGGCTTGAACACGTGTCTCCAGATCCCTAATGTGCTGTGCCCTGATGGCCGTGAGGATTTTCAGGCTGCTACACAAAAATCAGGATTAAATCAAGCCCAGTAATGGAGCTGGCAGCCTTCTGGAGCCATCCAAGGCCAAGAGGGCCCAGGGGACAGAGCAGCTTTGTGCTCTGCTACTGCGTGGCTCCAAAGAGGAGGGGAGGAGGTGGCGAGAGCTGGGACTGGGATGCAGTGCCAGACACCAGCCTGGAAGCCCCACACAGAGAGGCTGCCCCACTACACCCAGCTCCAGCTGGAAAGCAGAAACACCAGCATAGCCTCCAGCTCCTCAGAGCCCTTCCCAGTCTCCTAGGATAGATGGTAATACTGAAAGGCTTTATCTCAGACCCCCAAAGCACAGGAAGATCGGGGAAAGTGCCAAACATGCCATTCCCAAGCAGAAACACCAGCTGAATCAAAGGAATTGGGAAGCCTGTCCACACTCGGGGCCTTGGGAGTGGGTTTTGCTCTGTTGTAGGAGCTTTACTCCTTGCTGCATTTGATTGCTGCTTTCCCCTCGAGCATGGTCATCCCTGAGATCATGGCTTCATGGAGGAAGGAGATAAAAAGGTGCCAGGAGTGATGCCAAAACCCCTTAATCCATCCAAGGCTAGCTGACAGCTCCCAGCTGAAATCTCTGGCTCTATCAGAGCAGGAGATGCTCTGGCAGGTGCCACACAGCAAATCTGAGGACAAGCACACAATGAGAGACTTCACTCTGATGTCCTGGCCATGCCAAGCAGCTCAGCTGGCCTCTGCAATCTATAGATTTCCATTTGGGAAATGAATTGTGAAAGTTTAGGGTTGCTCTGGGGGATGTCCCTGTGTCTTTAAGCAAGACCCAGGTGCATCTAAGCAAGCAGGAGCCACATGGACTTGCAGAAGTCCTTTGGGGCAACAAATGCTGCTGGATAAACCCAGTGGGAGTTTCAGAGCGAGCCCATCACAACTCTGCACTGGCTTTTAGAGGCTCCAGGAACCAGCAGGCACGAGCGGGAGGGGAATGAGGTTGAGCTGAGCGTGGCACCCTCCCGTACTGGGGATGTGCCCCCGCTGTGTGCTGTGATGGCAGCTCATCCTGACTGTCCATGGCAGAGGAAGGACACCACTGGCTCATAAATATGCAGAGGCAGGGCCAGAATTAACATTGTTAATGAAATTAAACACAGGCGAGAGGGTTCTTTGCCTGGCCACGGCTTGGGAAGCCTGAGGGCAGATCATGGGGAGAGAAGCCTCCTTCCCTCCCTCCTGGCATCCACACTCCTCTCCCAGCCCTCTCCCCATCAGGAGCCACGGAAAGACACCCACGGCAACCCCATGGGTTTGGGAGCAAAGAGGCCACTGGGAGCATAAGGAACAAATGTTGAAGGCACATTGTGTCTCCTGAATCATGAGGACCAGACCCAGCCGTGCTGCAGCAGCTTGGAAATCCCAAGGCTGGGATCCCCAGATGAGGCTGTGGACTCCTATGTTCCCCCAGACATCAGGGCAGCCTGTCCCTCTGGTGGGAGAAAGGGATTCTCTCTCACCAGCAAACCAATCACTGCTGTATTGATTGCGTTTCAATTAGCAAATATTCCCGTGGGATGGTGGGCCGGGCAGAACAGGAGAGGCTGTGACAGGGCTGGTGGGAATACTGAACCTGCCTTACAGAGAGAAACACATCCCAGCCCAGGGGCACTTCTTGTGCCTCTTGCCACAGCAAGAATCCCTGGAAAAAAAGGCCTAAAGACTCCCTGTTAGATGAGAAGACCCTTATGCTACAGACCCCAGCCATGCTGCCCGGTCCTGGTGCATGCTCCTATTTTCCCAGCTCCTTGCCTCTTTCCCAATCCACTCATTTTTGTGCCAGTCAGGATGGCAATCAGCCCTTCCCATGGGCATTGGGACCAAGGCTCGACCTCACAGCCCCAGCTAAAGCAAGAAGGGTTTTTTTCCCTGTCTTTCCTTGCCATGTCTCCAGTGGCAAGGGCAGCGTGTATCTGCCAGGAATATACACTGTTCAATCTACACCAGCAGCCCTTTCAGAGGCTCCAGCTCCATCAATAAGACTTTCCACAGGGAAGTAATTTCAGGATCAGTGACTTCTCTCACACGGAGCATCCTGACCCAGCCCTTGGATGTTGCAGCATCCCAGCAAAGCCCTTCCCACAAAGGTTTGGAGCTGGCGAGCCCAAGCCCCAGCTCGCTGCAGGATTAGGACACCCTTATGGCACTGAAGGAGGCTGAAGTTTCTCCCTCTCTTTTGTCAGGTCAAATTTACTGCAACAAGAGAACGTTTCAGGAGAGATTTGTCATTGTTTGTGGCAGTTTGGAAAGCTCCTAAATATGCTCTGTGCAATCGTGAATGTAAATTGAATAGAAGGAAAAGCAATTTGCGAGGCATTAAAATCCCTCTGCAGGTTCCTTTGAAGTGATCGATGTCTTAAACCACGATGTTATCTCGACGTAACCGAGTTGGGCAATGCAATCCAATCCCTGAAGTCATTCCCTTCTCAGGTAACTTATCAGCCCATGGACCACATTCGATCCCGACCTCTGCAGGCATCTCCGTGCCTGCAAAGCTCTCCCCTCCCTCTCCCGGTGCACCTTTTCCGCAGGGGAAGGGAAGGGAGGGACCTGCCATGGCCAAATTTCGGGATGCACACACCTGGCCTGGCCGAGCTCCCTCCGAGCAGCATCGCAGCCCTTGCAAAAGGGGATCAGGGTGGTTCTGGCTGCTATTTTTGCATGACGAGCCAAAGCCAGGTGGCACCGCTGGGTGTGAAGCTGTTAACCTTGAAGAAGTGCAGCTCTCAACCCCGCGCAGCTTCTGAGCTCCTCCACCCGACACGGACAGGCTGCAGCCAGACGGGAGCGGCCGCCGCATCCCTGCTGCCTTCAGGAGGGATTTTTTTCGGGAGGATTCTCGCCGCACCAGGCGTCTGGCAGATTTCAGTGTGCTGTGATCCAAGCCCCAAGGCACCACGTGGAGTCTGGATTTGCACTCATCAAACTCCTGGACCATTCCCACAGACTGTGCTTCTCCACCATGAAAAGGTGTGTCCACTGGATTAAGGGTTATGGAGATTTAAGAGCTTTTATGAGTTTTCACGAGATGGGAATTAGCAAAAAGCCCAGACGGGCTCCAGCAGCAGTTGTGCCAAACCACTGCTGGAATGAGCACTCTGTGATGCTCTTTTTGTAGGGATCCCTGAATCCTGGATCCCAGCCCCAGGGATCACGCAAAGCACATCCATGAGATGTGGATGCCCTATCCCTGGAAGTGCTCTAGGCCAAGCCAGACAAGGCTTGGAGCAACTTGGGTGCTTGGAGAAATGGAAAGGAGAAACCACACAGAAAAAAGAGGAGCGTTAAGGTCCCTTCCAGCCCAAACCATCCCGTGGTTCTGTGAGCTGCGAGGCTGCTTCCCATCAACCCACCCAGCAGGGAGCCAAGGGGCCACATGGGCTGGGTGATGTTTGATGCACCACGGGAAGCGAGCGGAGCCGATGAGGAGGACACAAGAACTGGGACAGAACAGACAACGATCCGAGGCTTCCGCCTCCCCCTGTGACCGCTGCTCCCGGCATCCCGGGGCGCCCGGCTGCGGCAGGCAGATAGGCAAGGATTCCTCTGCAGGAAAAGTTCCTTCCTAATCATGTTAGCTGGAGCTGGGCCCGTGCCCTGCAGCAGCAGGTCAGTATCTATTTCAAAGCTTTCACTTATGAAAATACATTTACTGCTAGCGCTGCAGGCCTCTGGCGCATGTGTAAGCAGGAGGTTTGGGGAGTGGGTTTGGAGTCCTCGAGCCAAGGGGAGAAAGCAAGGAAGGAGTGAGACAGCAAAGAGGGAAGTGGGAGAAAGGGTTAAAGCTCCCTCCTTCCCTCCCAGCCCAGGCAGAGGAGCTGCTCTCAATCAGTGTGTGATTGCAATCAGCGGGAAGGTGCCGTTTGCATTAAACAGAGCAGACAGGGGAAAAAAAAGACAAGACAGGCTGTGCAATCTGAAAAATTTATGTAAAAATCACAAACAACAATAAAAACCAGCTTCTTTCTTTTTTTTTTTTTTTCCTCCCTCTGCTTCTCCTTGTTATTATTTTCCCCAAGGGCAGAGAGCTGGGATGGAGCAGGGAGCCAGCACTCCTGGTGCTCCTCTGCTGTACCTAAATCTGCCCTATATCAAACCTTGCAATCAGTCTCCTTTACTACTAATTTTGCCTCATGTTTTTTTAATTAAATTTGCCGCTTCTTTCAAATACCAGTCAATGAACTATCCACATTTCCTCCAAACACCCTTGAAAATGTGGAATCAGACTAATAAGCACAATGACACCCAAAAAAATGTTACCAAAGAGGCATTGCCCGGAGCATGCATGGCCGCAGCGGGAGCCAGAGAGGAGAATTGGGGTAAAACACGGAAAACCTGGCCACAGAGGATTTTCAGCGAGCTCAAACTGCAGTAGCAGCACCCAACCTGCTCGTTAGAACTTCCGGAAAAAAGGTAGCGACAATCCTGAAGATGGCACTCCTGGGCTACCCTTCCCAGGCCAACCTCCCTTCCTGACCCTCCCCAGCCAGAGGGTGCCCAGCACCCTGAGGAGGGATCATCCAGAGCTCCTCCAAACTCTCCAAGCTTGTCCAGATCGGCTGGGAAAAGTGTCCTTCCCTCCCACCCTTCCACAGCTGCTCTTTGGTTTCAAAGGTAGCTCCTGACAAGGGATGTGGAGGCCGAAGACCAAGGGAAAAGCAGGCTGAGAAACTTCAGGAGCAGCAGCGCTTTCTGTGAGAAGGTGGAAAAAAGGGAGATTTTTCTTTCATCAGTTTGACATTTGCTGCTTTTTGGTTTCTCTCAGAAGCCTCTCCTGACTGTGCACCACCAGACAGGGGGGCCACCTGCTCCATTTATTCACCTGGATCCCCTGTGCCAACCCGGGACCAATTTATTGCATCTGGACTCAATGGGAATTGGATGAACTACGGCAGTTTTGCTCGGCGTTTCTCTTTGAGGGCTGAGGCTCGTTTGAACAGGCAGCTCAAAGGGAAGGGAAAGGGCCTTTGAAGCCCCCCACGGTGTGGGGCTGCATGAAAAAGGCCCCTGAGCAGCCACCGAGTCGGTCACACCGTCGCTCCCCTTGTGCCGGGGCTCACTCGCTCCTCCCTGGAGCGTCGCCGAGAGCTCGGGCTGAGCCCACCCAGGTCCTCGCTGCTCCACGGGAGCCACGTCCAACCCTGAGCAGGAGAGAGCTTTGTGTGGAGCAGACGAGGCCAACCACACCTCAGCGGGGCTGTCACCCTCCCACCAACAAACCTTCTCAAGTCATTGTCCAGCAATGGAGCGGCTCAGGCCACCTGCAGTAAGATTGGAAAAGGGGGGAAGACTTCTGGGAGCGGCTGGAGGCAATTTGATCGATGAAATGGAGAAAGAGTGAATCCTAAGATGCATTTTGAGCATCACAAAGTCTTGTGGGTGAAGAACCAACCTCAGCTACGTCTGAATCTCCTCTCGGTTGCCTCGTATTTGGCATTCCAGCTCAGCACAGGGACATATTCTGCATTTAAATGGACAAGAACCTTACCCCAAAGATGAAGGGGGAAGGTGGGAAGGCAGTGTTCCAGCTCTGGGGGGATGGCAGGAGGATAATCAGGCAAATTTTCCCCCTTGTCCTCGTATCACCTTGAGCACGGTGACTTCCAGAAGCGTCACACCCAGGACAGCACTCGGAGCAGGGCGTTCCGAGGGCTGCAGCACCGGGATCCCGCAGCACTGGTGCTAACCAGAGGCTTTATTAGGCTCATTCGTTTATTTATTTATTTACTTCCGAGCAGTAGGTATTTCTCCAAGCACTGAGGTGAGTGAAGAAGAGCCGGCACTGGGAGACAGGGTAATACGTTATGGAGAAATCTTCTCGCTGTGAGCAGAGGGCTGGGCTGGCTGCTCCTGTGCTCTCTGCATTATTTATGGCCCTGCCGAGCACCGCCAGCCCCTTTAGCTGCCTTCCGAGGGGCTCGAGGAGAAAATGAATCTTTGACTCAGCAGTTTTTATCCCAGCCGAATGAAATACACACACACACACGTATATAAAATATATATATATAAACTGAATCCACTCTGGGGAGGTGACAGGGAGCTAATCCAGCCCCCTGAGAGGCTGCAGGTATTGGCTCTGGGTGGCTCAGAGATTTAACTCGCACATAAATTGTCTGCAGCTCTTCCCCTTCTGCTGACCTCCAGCGCCGTGTCTGTCTGTCCTTAGGCTGAGCACAAACCCAAAGCCCGGCCTTTGGGAGAGCTTAGGAAGTGCCTAACGCACTCCAGGTGTTGCCATCAATTAAATAAATCTGCATGATGCATCACACAAATAGATAAATAAGAGGAGATGACTGGAGAGCTCCATTTTTTTCCCAACTGCACATACACACACGTGTACTTAAAGCCAATTTTTCAAACAATAAAACACTCGAATTTCTTTCTGCATGAAAAATTCATCCTGTCTCGCAGCCATCTAAAAAAGCAAATAAGCAAACAAACAAATAAATTCTTCTTGGTGGAAAACATCACCCAAATCATTCCTCATGATCTTCACCACACAGACACAATTCCCAACCAGCCCTCGACACCCTGGTTGTTCCCACCACGGGAGTGAAGAGCGGGTCCTACGTCTATGAAAATAAAACAGTGAGCATTAATCATCAGGGCTTCTTGGAGAGGAGAAGGGACTCAGTCCTTTTTAGATGCCAGCAGTGCTTTTTCTGGGAGTGTGGATCTCCCTGTCAGCACAGGAACCCATCCGAGCCCCGTCCTGCAGCGCAGCCACTGCCACCAGCTAATTATCACCTCTTCCTCCCTGCATCCAGGCTCTTTAAAAATAGTTCTTTTAATCAGGGCCGCTTCCCCCACCGGGAGCCCGTGTGCAATCCTGGCACCGGTTGCAAATGGGTGCCCCAGATCTATTTTGAGCTCCCCAGGGCTGTGCCTCCGGCAGGTGCCCATCACTGGACACAGCTCGAGCTGCCTGAGCCACAGCGAGCAGCAACGAGGAGCAATTCCCCTTCCTCCGGGAAGGAAGCTGCAGTGCTGCTGGCTCCTGCAGATGAGGAGCCAAAGGCACTCCCATTCCTGTAGCCAGGTTAAACCCTGGCTAGAGAGCCCCTGAGAAGGGATGCTGACGACATTTGCAGCGTGCATCGTGGAGATAAGCTGCTTCCAGGCGCCGGGGGTGGGGAAACAGCTCCTCCTTTCTCTCCCTTATAGCCCCCCTCAGGAATTCTCACCTGGCACCTCCTCTCCATGAAAAAAGGTGGGAGAAGGGCCAGGATGGATGGGGTTTTGAGCAACTTGGTCAAGTGGGAAGTGTCCCTGCCCATGGCAGGGGGTGGGACAAGATGAGCCTCAAGATCCCTTCTAACACAAGCCATTCTGTGATTTTGAGGTAAAGTGGGTTCCTCGCCCCAACTCTCCGCAAGACTTTTCCCGTCACAATGGGAACAAAAGCCAAAACACCCCAGACAGGTTTTCCAAACCCCAGTGTGAACACAGCCACAGCACAGACAGACATTCAGCCATCACAGAACCCTATGAAATAACATAAAAATATTGCATACCACCCCTAAAACACCATGAAACACCATCCTTAAAAACAACCAAGCCAACCCAGAAGTCTTTCCTGGGATTTTTTTTTTTTTGGAGGGCAGACGGTGGTTCAGATGCTAACACTGAGTCTTCTTCACCCTGCCACCACCCTCCCGGGGCGACAGGGCTCCCGTACAGCCGTGCCTTTGGCTCTGGGACAGCTCTGCTCTACCAGCTGGTGGGGAGAAAGGTCACCCAAGTGACAGCCAGCACCGCTCATGAGACAGCTGCAGCAGCCTGGGTTTTCTGGTTTGGTTTTGGGGGGTTTTTTAAGACATTTCCTGCCCAAAGAAGCGTCTCTCAGCATAGAAAACGCACCCTCTGCCACCGACCCAGGCACGGAGGGGGCTCACAGAGGCGACACGTTCGTTATCAAAGTTCGGGAAAGCCTTAAAATCACTGAAAAGGTAAATAAAAGAGAGGCGGCGAAGCAGAACGGTTGGCAGCGCCTCCTGCTCGTTAGGAAAGGGGGGCACTTAACACTACACAGACAGCAAATTAGCCTTTAATCATCGCCTGCCTTCGCTGGGTTTTATCTACGAGTGAGTTTCAGCCCAGGCACCTCCCTCGTGCCGGCAGCCCTGGGGACTCCAGCTCGCCTCCTGTTTATTCCCCAGCTGCTTTGTTGTCTCAGATCAGCAGAATAAGGGAGCCGTGTCGGCAGAAGATACTTCTGTGCAGCCAGCGAGAAGTTCACACGGAAAATTGATATTCGCCGCAATTTATTTGGGATGATTTACTGGAATGAATTAACTCGCGGCGACGCGGAGAAAATTCCAACAGCGCTGCTGCCTGCCTCCCACCCCCACGGCACCGCTCGGATCCCAGCCTTAACTTTCTGTTGGGAGGATGAGGATAAGGATGGTGGGAGCTTGGAGAGGGCCCTGCCCAGGGCTGTGGCTCGGGAAGCTCTGACATGGATGGATTTGCTGTGTGGATGTTTGCAGAGTCTCCAGGTTGGAGCTGCAGCCTGGAAAACCAACCCAGCCTAACGCGGTCACCCCAGGTTACTCATCTTGCACCCAAAGCAGTGTGGGCAGCACGGAGAGGGAGGGGATTGTGTCCCCTGGTGAAACCCCACCTGCAGAACTGCCTCCAGTTCTGGGGCCCGAACAGCAGAAGGACCTGGAGCTGCTGGACAGAGTCCAGAGGAGGCCATGGAGATGCTCCAAAGGTTGCAGCCCATTTGCTCTGGAGCCAGGCTGGGAGAACTGGGGGTGTTCACCTGGAGAAGGGAAAGCTCCAGGGAGAGCTCAGAGCCCCTTGCAGGGCGTAAAGGGGCTCCAGAAGAGCTGGAGAGGGACTGGGGACAAGGGCTGGAGGGACAGGACAAGGGCAGACAGGGCAAGGACAGGTGGGATATTGGGAAGGAATTGTTCCCTGGGAGGGTGGGGAGGCCCTGGCACAGGGTGCCCAGAGCAGCTGTGGCTGCCCCTGGATCCCTGGCAGTGCCCAAGGCCAGGCTGGACAGGGCTTGGAGCAACCTGGGGTAGTGGAAGGTGTCCCTGCCATGGCAGGGGTTGGAACAGGGTGGGCTTTGAGGTCCCTTCCATCCCAAACCATTCCAGGATTCTGTGAATCTATCTCGGTTTTTTAACGGGCAGCAGGAGGAGAAATGTCCCATGGATGACACCTCCTGCAAACCCCAGAGGCTCATGTTGGCACCCTGGGGAGTTTTGGGAGGGATGGGAGCTCGCAGGGAGGGCAGGGGCTCGTCTGACCCCAGCTCAGCTCTGCTACCTTCGTTGTGTTTGCAAGAAGCAGAGATAATGCCGCTGATTGATCTTTTTCAGCTCATTTGAAATCGCAGGATAAAAGACTCTGCGCTTAACACTGGGAAAAAGGAGCACGTCCTGCCGGGACAGCTCTTCTCTTTGTCCATGCCCTCGTGGTGGTGACTTCTGCGGTGCTCCCTCGCCACCAAAGTGGCACCAGGAGGGATCCTCGTGACTCCCGCAGGGCTCGGCGTCACTCAGCCAGCTCAGCCGAGGGTCACACCAAGGCGATGGCATTTAGGGATTGCTCTCGGGCCGGGAATGCACCCGGCCTGCTCTTCTCCAACCGCCCCTCTGCTGACTCTGACGGGCTTACAAGAGGGATGAACTCAATCCCTCAATCCTGGATTTCCCTCCCATCACCTCCCTGGCCCTAAATATGAGCTGCAAGGTTTTTTGGGAAAAGGGAGCCCTCCTGCACCGGGGGCTTCCTCAACCACCCACCCACAAATGGCAAAACCAAGACAAAAAAAAGATCCCCCTACTCCTTTCCTTGGCGGGAGGAGAGGAGGAGGATGGATGTTGGCTGCGAGCTGCCCCCACATTTCCTCCATCCTGGGATTGCTCATAACCCTGCCTAATCCCTTGAGTAGCTTAAAGCATCCGCAGGGATCCGCTGCTTTAAGTGCTGAGCCCTGCAAAGCCAAGAACAGCGAAGGACACTCACGACAGCCTCGTCCCACCGGGAAGGAGCTCAGCACCCCATGACTGAGGATGCCCAGAGGCAGCGCTGCCCACCACAACCTCCCTTTTGGGGGAAAACAGAGGCTCCCAGCACTCCTCCAGCACAGGACCCTGTCCCAAAAGCAATACTGATTTTCATCCTCATGATTTTCACCCCCAGCCACCCTGAGGCACAAATGTCCATCGGGCAGGGCTTATCCCACATTTACCCCCCTGCCTGCCTGCTGTCTGATCCCTGCAGGGCACCCAGCCCTGCCAGGCTGTTTTCCCATGGTCAGTCCATGTAATAGCCTGTACATAACCACCTAAATGCTGCAAACTCTTTGAAATAAGCACGGAAATTGGTTTCCAGGCTCCAGCAGTTTCTAAATAATGGATGTTTAAGATAATAATAAAAAAAAAAAATAAAAAGCAAGTGACATACAAAGTGGATTCTAGAGGGGAAAAGAAAAAAGGTGGAGCACGTTCTCAACAAAAAAATCTCCAAGAAAACCTGAAACAGCACAGAGGGACCAAGAAGCTCTGGCTGCAGCTGCCAATTTAACCCTGTGCTCTCGTGGTGGAGAAAAACTCATTTCCCTGTGCTCCCCCCGTAACTCCTCCTCACTTTATATTCCACCTCGCCGCAGATGTAATATATTCTGTCAGTGCAAAATTTGGGCTGAAAAATGTGCTGGCCTTGGGGAGACGTCTGGATTGGATTGGATTGAGGAGAAGAGATGGGGAGGGTGTGTGCCGAGAGCAGTCGGGTGCAAGGGATGGAAGGGGACTGGAAGGCATCAACCTTTGGCTCTCTCCGTTAGCCAAAAGCCATCCCAGGCTACTCCTCTAAGCAAAGGTCAATTAAACTGCTCATTCCTGTTGGCAACAGCACCTGCATGACTCCATTTCAGCCACAATAGAGAGTATTCGCTTAAATCCGTAAAAATTCCTTAACGCTGGGCTTGCAGCTGGAGTGTGGGAGATGGGCATCTCCCAGAAGCTCATCAGCAAGAAGGAGGTCTCCGTGATCACAAAAATGAGGATTTTGGAGGCTGGGAGCAGATGGCAACATGGGAAGGAGGCTGTGGTACCACTGCAAGAAAAACCATAAGGGAAGAGAGGAACAGCAAGTCCCTTCTCACCGCTTCCTCTGTTTCAAGAGGAGAGAATTCACTTCTCCTCTTCAACAGCTCGGTCATCAAGGATCACCCTTCATGGGAAGGAGAGCCGAGCAGTGCTTCCCGCACCAGCAGCAGCGTCTGCCCACGGCAGGACCATCAAAGCAGCTCCCGGACACCCCGAGGGCAGCGGCGCCGACGGGGACGGATGTTCGCTTTAATTACAACAGGCGCGCGTTACCTTTACACGCCGCCCAAATCACCCACCCCCGCGGCATCATTCACTCCGAGGGGCTTTTCCACCCGAGTCAGCAAAATGAAGAGATTCAATTACAGCGTTTGACTGGGCCTGCTTATTGTTATTTATAATACAATACATGCCGGCTGCTGCGGAGAGAGATGTACAGGTCCTGAAACGTCGGCTGTCCTGGCAGTTAATTGAAACGCCGGCGCCTCGCTAGGATTGCTCGTCCCGGCCTCCCCGACGCCGAGCGGTGGCTTCTACCTGCTGTAGCCTAATAGAGAGGCACTGTCACCAAAGGCCACCTGTGGCAGGAGCAGAGCTCTTAATAGCCGCCAACTCCTGCGCTCCGAACCCAACGGCAGCCGAGCTACAATGGGGGGTTTCAAATGAATCCTGGAAGAGCACTCGGAGGAGAATGGCTCTATTTTTGAAGAATGACACGGGGGGGATCCACAGCCATTTCCTCTGAATGGCTGCAGACCCAGCTGCACTTTATAAGCAAAGAGATGGATATTTTTTCTCCCCTCTAGCTGCTCTGTGTCACTCCATCTGCGACGAAGCCGTGCTACCTGAGTCCTTTCTGTCCCTGCCTCACGATTAGGGAGAGGATGCCGAGGTGGAAAAGGAACTCATTAGCTGGTACCAGGGGCACAAAGTGGGAGGAGAGGTGGATTTCCCTCCCAGAGCAGGGCGGGATTCACTGGGCTTGTGGGAAGAGCTCGGCTCGGTGCCAAGGAGTTCACAGCTTGCCTGGATCAGGACACAGAGGGATAATTTCCCAGGCATGCAGCATCCAATGTCACCAATGTGGGCAGCAAACACCCAGCAGCAGCTTCACAAGTACACACGAACCTGAACCAGCATTTCATGGAATGGTCTGGGTTGAAAGAAAACCTAAAAATCATCTCGTTCCAGCCCCCTGCCATGTACAGCAACACCTCCCACCAGACCAGGTTGCTCAGAACTCCATCCTGCCTGGTCCTGAACACTTCCAGGGAGGGGACAGCCACAACTTCTCTGGATGTCCCTTTTTTATTTTGGTGGAGAAATACAGCCTGGCAGCACTCACAGCCGCACCCTGGGGAGAAGAGGAGGAATGAGAAGTTTGGGGTGCACCAGCACCTGCAGCCCTTCACTGGGCTGCCACGTGCTCCTGGCTGCTCCATGGAGAGATTTGGGACTGGCACAGGAGCTCCTGCATGAGGATTTGCCAGCAGCCAAGGCAATGAATCAAAACTTGCCGTGCCTTAGAACCACAGAACCATTTAGGCTGGAAAAGCCTTTTAAGATCATTAAGTCCAACAGTTCCCCCAGCACTGCCGAGCCCACCACTAAATCACATCCCCAAGAGCCACATCTGTGCCTTTTAAATCCCTCCAGGAATGGGGACTCCACCACTGACAGGGAAGCTTGTTCCAGTGCTTGACATCCCTTTGGATGAAGAAATTTCTCCTGTTGCTGATATAAGCCAGGGTGCCTTTGGCCTTCTTGGCCACCCGGGCACTCACTGGCTCATATCCAGCCTTCACACAAGTGGTCTGGTGCTTCCCCCCACAGTGCCACCAGTGGAAGCCAGCGGCTGTGCAGGAGTAGGGCTGGCTCTGTAGGAGGGTACGTGGCACCCCTGGGACTGTCCTGGATCCAGCCCTCTCCTAACAGGGCAGATGAGGCCTCTACCTTAATCCATGCATGGGAATAATGCTCCGATGGGCCACGCCAAGAAGGTGGGAATGTAGATCCAGCAAGCCCAGAGCCTTTCTTTGATGCTCCATCAGCTGGAAACGCTGGAGGAACTCAGTAGGAAGCAAATATCAGGTGGAAACAGAGGCAGGATCAGCCAGGAGGAGAGACTTGCTGTGCCAGCAGGACAGTGAGATGACAT
>VXAC01000338.1:396133-419369 GCA_013399225.1 Rhipidura dahli | reverse complement strand
GGCAAGGGAAGGGAAGGGAAGGGAAGGGAAGGGATCATATCTGGGGCTGGAGGTGGCATCCCATCCAGGGAAGGGATGTTACACAGCAGCAGGAGCCCCTGTGCAAGAGTAACCTCCCCTCCTTCACCAGGCTGCCCACTGGAGCAGGGAGAATTCACTGTACAGATGATGAGAGGAGGAAGTGTTTTGTGGTGAGGATGGTGAAACGCTGGCACAGGTTTCCCAGAGAGGTGCCAAATGCTTCACCCTTGGCAAGAGACAAGGGTAGGTTGGATGGGGCTTGGAGCCAGTGTTCCACCAGTGTTCACCCCCAGTGCTCCACCAGTGTGACTCCGTGGATGGAGCTTGGATCTTTAGGACCTTTCATCCAAAGTTATTCCTCAGCCAGCCAGCCAGAGCCTTTCCTTACAGACCACTGCAACCCTGCACGTGTTGCTGTGCTGCATGAATTACCAGAATAAACACATAAACACCTGGAATAATCCATTGAAAATGGCCACTGAAATGTATGGAAGTGCCCAAGGCCAGGCTGGACAGAGCTTGGAGCAACCTGGGATAGAGGAAGGTGTCCCTGTTCCCAGGTGGAACTGGATGGGCTTTTAAGGTTCCTTCCAACCCAAACCATTTTATGATGGGATGGCAAGAAATCCAGGTTTATTCCAGGGTGGACAGCAGATGTCCCCTGTGGTGTGGACTGGGGACAGGGTTCATCAGTGGAGCACACCTGGTGGTGTGGAGGAGCATTATTCCCTTGCCAAACCAGCAGGTAACACCAGGGATCAGGCTGAGCTGCTGGACCAGCCCATCACCTGCCCACAGCCAGAAGCCATCAACCATCTCCCCCTCTGCTCCCACAGCCCTACAAAGCAAGAAGAATAACCCCTGGTAAAATCCAGATGTGTTTCCAAAGCTCCAGCCCTGCCTCTCAGCGTGCTCTCCATGGGCTCTGGGCCACAGACTCTGCAGAGGGCTTCCCTGGATGCAGCAGGAGCCAAAAGGGGTGGGAGGCAGAACTTGGGTGGAAAGAAGATGACAGGAATTGAGAGAAAGGATCAGGGCAGAGCAGGGCTCGCAGGAAGGGAAGACAATAAAACCCAGCAAGGCAGACAGAGATTAATGAGTGTTTCCCAGATATGATAATTCTTGGACATCCATTACATTTCACGTCCTCCTGGGCTACTGAGAGGCACTGCAACTCTGACAGAGGAGAGAGGTGCTGGGGGGCTCAGTGGGACCCAGGCACAGCCACCCCACCCCACAGCACCTCTTCCTGAGCTCCTGGGTGAGGTACTTTCTACCACAGCACAGCTCAAAGCTGAGTGTTTGTGCCTCCCTGCAGCAGCACATCCAGCTGGGCGCTGGGGACACGTCCCTGAGGACACAGCAGTCTGGTTTGGGAAGGCATCTGTCAGCGAGCCCAGGTGTTCCCTGCCAAGGTGTTGGCACGAGGGGACATCACTGTGGCACCCACAGCCCTGCTGCCACCAACCCCTGCTCTGTCACCTCCAGAGAGATGCCAAACTGCATCCTCTGTGAGTGGCTGTCCTGGCACCAGCCAAAAAAGCACCTGGGGGGAGGTTCAGCCCCCAGATCCCCGTGGTTAACACCAATCCAACACATGAGCCAGCCAGGGTTTAACTCCACCCTTGGCTGGTGCCAGCACAAGGAAAGCAACACACACTTGAGGTTTCTCAGGCACAGCTGGAGGGGCAAATCCCTCATTCTCACTAGACTCCAAGGAAATAGGATTGTTTTCCTGAGTTATTTCAGACTGGGCCTGTTGTTGCAGACTCAGACTTCACTGGGAATCTCTTGATGCCATCCAGCCACTCTGCAGCATCTCCATGTTTGTCTCCAAGCCCTGCAGGAACCACGCCTGAGCTGCCACAGCCTGGCCTTGCTGTTTTAAGAAAAGCTACCACAAATCCCCTGGGAAAGGAGACTCCCACATGCTGTCTCCACAGAAACCTCTCAGTCATCAAATCCCAGAAAGGTTTGGGTTGAAAGGGACCTTAAAGCTCACCCAGTCCCACCCTGTGCCATGGCAGGGACACCTCCCACTGTCCCAGGCTGCTCCAAGCCCTGTCCAGCCTGGCCTTGGGCACTGCCAGGGATCCAGGGGCAGCCACAGCTGCTCTGGGCACCCTGTGCCAGCGCCTCCCCACCCTCACAGGGAGGAATTTCTCCCCACTATCCCATCTAAACCTCCTCTGCTTCACTGAAGCAGGTGGATGTGCTCCAGTGACCTCCAGCACTCCCTGCTGAAACCCCTTGGCTCGTGGCCACAGCTCCTCCCCGGGTCTGCTCTCTACTCCCAGACAGACCTGCAGCTCTGGAGCCAGAGAGCTCACCCTGCACTGCAGTCCCTGTCAGCTCCCCACCAAGATTTGTGGGCTGTGCAGAATTCCTTATTGACATTTAAAGGTCTTGGACAACAGGACCTACACATCTTTGTTAGGGAGGACAGGGTTCACTTCATCCAAATCTGCTGCCTTAAAGTTCAGAGTGGAGTGTAAGATGTTTTTGCTTTCTGAGCTCTGACAGTGCCTGGTGCAGTGACAAGCAGCACACCCAGGTCCTGTCACTGCCCGTGGGCTCTGCATGGCCACCAAAACCTTCCATTCCTGGGGCACTGGAAGCTTGGAGGAGGCTTGGAAAAGGATGGAAAAGGAAGCTAGCCCTTCCTACAGGGACCTAGACACGTATGTGCCACCTGGTTTGGTGGGTGGTGGTGGTGAGCAGTGAGGTGTCCAGGATGGCAGCAAGCTGCCCAATAACCTCACCTGGAGCAGGGCACTAGCAGGACACAGCCTCCCTCCCAAACTGTGCAAGGGAGAGCACGGAGAGGCTGAAAGCCACGGGAAGGGGGTTCCACCCTTGGGAAGCCCTTATCCAACCAAGGAGCCAGGGACAGAGACAGAAGGACAGACAGTGCTTGGAGCACTGCCTGGCAGGGCACAGCCCACCCGGCCCCTGTCCCAGGGAAGCGCTGGGGAAGGCGCAGGGAAAAGCCTGAGGTTTCCTGCCTAGGAAACAGGGACTCCAGCCTTGAAGGAGGAAAGTAATTTGGGTGAGAGTGGTGGGGAAACGATCGAGTTCTCAACCCGATGGAAAGCCAGGGAATATGGATAATGGACTTCAAAAGCCAGATTTCAAAAAATTCAGGAAGCTGGTAGATGGGCTCTCCTGGGAAAATAATCACAAAGAAGGGGAGAGCTGGCAGTAACTGAAAGAGACTTTATTACACACACAATAGCAGGCTATCCCTGTGCAAAGGGAAGGTAGGAATCCTAGGAAGAGGTTGCTGTGGCTGAATTCAGAGCCATTCAATGACCTGGAAATAAAAAAGGAATCATGAAAAAAATATGGAAACAAGGGCTGATAATTAGGGATGGGTATAACAGAGCCACAATGGCATAGAGGGATAAAGTCAGCAGCACTAACATGCAAAACAAGTTTTAATTAGCAAGAGATATGAGAGGAGAACAAAAAGGCTCTTGGATTTGTTCAAAGGAAAAGGAAAAGGAGTGCTGGGTCTGTCACCAGGCAGTCAGGGAAAGCTTGTGGCAGAGATCCTCGGAGCCATGTTTGATTGGATCCATCTAAAAGCGGGTGTGTGGTCAGCAGACAGCTCCAAATTTCATATTAACAGAGAGATGCCTTTCAGGCTGGAGCACAGAGAGAAGAGGGGTTAAAAAAAAATTAAACTGGCAGAGATTGAGGAAGGTCTCTGGAGAGTGATGAAAAATCGAGCAGGAGCGTCGCTGAGCCACCAGCGCTGTTCTTTGGGAGCTCATGGAGGCCAGCAGCAAGGGCAAGAAATCTTCATATCTTGAAGAAAAAAAAACCCAGAGCTGTAGGCAATCAGCTCAGCTTCAATCACCGGGAAGATACTAAAACAAACGATGAAACTATCATAGCTTGTAAGGCCCGGGAATTTAATAAAGTGAGGAAAAAAACCCCACATCCACCACCAACACGAGTTTGTCAAGAACAGATCATGTCAAACCAACCTAATTTCCGCCTTGACAGGATAACTAGACTTGGTGGATAAGAGGAAAGCTGTAGACATGATATACCTTGACTTTAATAAGGCTCCTGATGCCAGTCCCACGCGGCACCTCGGAGGAAAGTTGAGGAAGCACGGAGTGGATGTAATCGCTGAGGCTGGGGGCAGAGGGGAGGAGGGATAACAGCCTGTTGACAAAGCGCTCTCAAAGAGTGCTTATCTATTATTTACAACCGTGCCAGGAGGGCAACCTACAGCAGGATTCCTCCGGGGTCTGTCCGAGCCCTGCTCTCTCCAGCATTTACATTTAACTGCTTGCGCTACGGAGCCGGCAGCGCGCTGATTAAAATCTGCAGATGATGCCCAGCCAGGAGGAGAGGGGCTGGAAGGGATCTGAGGGCAGGAGCAGAATCCCGAATCTCCACTGGAAATGAGTGACAGGAAATCCAAGAGGCACAACCGTGGTGTGATACACTCAGACAGAAAGCATTGAACACGGGTAAAAAGGAGAGGAAGAACTCAGGGAGCTGGGGTGTTAGAGCAGCCCACAAATCATGGGGGATTCAACCAGGCCACAGAAGATGGCAAATCTTAACATGAGTGTTGTAAAAAGGACAAAGGAGAATCGTTTTGCTCCACTTGGTTTAAAGCAAGGGCTCCGCTGCAGGACTTCAGCCCAAACCCAGACACGGGGTTCTCAGAAAGGTAAAGGTCAAGTCACTGCAACTTAACACGTTATCACCTCCTTATCACCTCCCCACTGACCCGTGCTGACACTTGGCCTTCGTTCCCAGCACATCTGGCCGCCCTGAGCCCGCAGCTGGAGGTTCCCTTTCTTCTCGGATCAATCCACAGTGCGTTTGGCACAGTGCAAGACACACAGCTCGGATCGATGCGCGGCCATTGATCGCACGTCCCAGCCGGGACGAGCCGGCGTGAGTCTCTGGAATAGCAATGAAATGGGGAAGGGATGCAGACAAGTCCAGGGAAAGATGAAAGACGCCAGGGTTTGCTTTGTCACTAAAAGAGAAGATTGAGTAAGAATTGACAACTCTCTTCCCTTACATAAATATCATACAAAGCAGGAGAATAATTATTTGCCACATCCCTTGAAAGAGACGGAAGAAGGTAACTCTGATTTGCAACAGAGATTTTGTTTGGGGACTTGGAATGGCTTTGAGGCTTGTGAAACCCTTGCAGAAGGGCTCTATCACCAGAGGGCAGCTCAGCTGCCCACGAAGCAGGTCCCACATGTGCCCAACTCCAGTGGAGGGTGAAATCAGCCGGGATCCACCCAACCCTAATCCCACAGAGCTCATTCAGCACCAGACTATGACATAAGAACCTCTCAGGGTCCACAAAACTGTCGCAGCTGCATAAAATCTGCACCACAGATTGCTCCCTCCCTCTGGCAGGTCCAAGTCCTCTCTGTGACACCCAGGAGATGCGTCCGCGGGCTCCACCGTCTCAGACAGCGTGACCCCACAAATCACAGCAAGACACACTCAGCACTTTTATTCTTTATTGTTACAGTTCAGACAGCTCCATTATTTATCCAGATTACTTATTCATGTTCCATTTCCAGGGACAACCTGCTGCACTGGATAGAGCCATCATCGCCTCTGCTCTCTGCTCTCCCCCAGGTCCCGTCCCACTTTAGGTGATATTTGGCCACTCTGCTGCCACTGTTTGTGTGAGAGCATTGACTCCAACTGGAGAATCATTCCATCCATCCCAGGCCCTCTCCTGCACCACTCGGGGGTTCTGACAAGGGGAGGATTGAAAAAGCTCAGCCCAAAATGACAGCTCAGCCTCAGACAGTGACTGACAGAAGCACTGAACGTTTCCTGAGGCAACTCAATCAGAACAGGTTTTCTGGCCATCGTTAGAAGCCAAACCAATTCAGACAAATATCACTCCTACCTGGAGGGACAGCAAGGGCTCATCATTAAGAGCAAGGTGGCAGCTGGCCTGGATTAAACAGAGCTATCCAATGGATTTTCATACATCACCCTCATTTCAAGGCTGCACCTCAGAGGGCAGATGGACCTTTACGCTTTTGCCAAGATTTGAAGGCTGAAAGGTTATTCTGATGTGCTGTCTCCAGGCTTAGATCACACCCTCTGCTCTCAGGCCAGACCCCAAGCACAGCTCTGCTTCCCACACAAGGCCTCCTCACCCAAGCTGAGTGGGATTGGTGTCTCCTGAACCCATCCAGACCTGGGAAACGCACCCTCCTTCTGTTGGGGGGCTCAGTTTCCTTGTCTGAAGCACTGACATTAAAATTTCTCCCACCATGAGAAAGCATGTATAGGAGGAAGAGTATTTCTAAGGGCAAAACATACAATTGCTCTTAGAGAACTTGTGACTGCTCCTCTGCCAAGCCCCAGCTGGATCTGGCACCTCCAGGTACCATCAGCATCAGCTCCAGCCCACATCTGCAACATCTGTCCCCTCCACCAAATCTCCCCACAGCACTCACCACTTCCCCAGGAAAACACTGAGGTGGAAGGAATCAAAGAACCCCTCAGAACGACCGGGTGAAGAATTCCCTAACAAAATGCTGTAACTCCTGTGAAATCGAGGGAGGCTCCTCCAAGGAGCGATGAGGAGAGGAGCAGCCGCCTCACGAGGCTGCAGACAGCGCTCCAGACACACATTGCTGAGTGCCAGACAGCGAGGGCTGCGCCCCACGGCAGCGGGTGCTGAGCACCGCGGGGAGGGGAGGGTGCTGCTGGTGCTGGGAATGACAACACTCACCAGGAATCAGAGAGGAGCCGCGGAATCACGGAATGGTTTCAGCTGGAAAGAAATCTAAAACTCATCTCATCCCACCCCCTACCCTGGGCAGGGACACCTCCAACTATCTCAGGCTGCTCCAAGCCCTGTCCAGCCTGGCCTTGGGCACTGCCAGGGATCCAGGGGCAGCCACAGCTGCTCTGTGCCCTGTGCCAGGGCCTCACCTCCCTCATAGCCAGGAATTCCTTCCCAATATCCCATCCAGCCCTGCCCTCTGGCACTGGGAAGCCATTCCCTGTGTCCTGTCCCTCCAGCCCTTGTCCCCAGTCCCTCTGCAGCTCTCCTGGAGCCCCTTTAGGCACTGTCAGGGGCTCTGAGGTCTCACTGGAGCCTTCTCCTCTCCAGGTGAACACCCCCAGCTCTCCCAGCCTGGCTCCAGAGGGGTTCCAGCCCTCCAAGCATCTCCATGGCTGAGCCAGAAGTACTCTCAGCTCTGAGTACCAGCTGCAGCAATTTTTAGCAATTTGCTCAGTATTTCACCACTCTTACTTAAATTCTTAGTAATAAAAAATAGAGGGCAAAAGCACTGAGAGAATCACCCATCACAGGTATGGATCAGAGACACCCTCACGTGGCCATCACTGACCTCCTGTCACCGCCACCACTCCCAGTTCCTCACCTACCAGCAGACATCTATTTCCAGGCCACTTGTAGAGAGCTACAACAGGTGCAAAGTCCCGAGAAATCACATTTTAGTGCATGAATACCCCCAGCTCCCACTTCCAGCCTCTTCTCTGAGTTGTCCTTTGAGGTGCAGAGTGACAGCAACGGCTGAGAGATGCTCTGATCTGTGCATCTAATTTCTAACTGTGTGAGGACCATGTTATGCCTTGGGATAAATGGGAAAGGCTGCCATTGAAGTCAAAGAGAGGTAGGCACTTCAGAAGCTGGAATTTGGCCTCAAAAATAGAAAAGCCACTAAAAACTCAAATATTAAAGCGCATTTAAAAACGTAATGAGGCAGATTAGCAATCAAACCGAGCGGCTCGTGGGGGGACTGGTAAGTGGGGAGGATTCTAGAGGCATATATCACCACTGAAAAAAGGTCCAAAAAGCCTTGTTTAGAGTAAAAAAAATGACTTTTGATCCAAAAAACCAGCACGGAAATGCAGTTTTCCTCATGCATTTTCCATGAGAGAACAAGCCCAATCAACCTTGTTTTAAGCAGCGGTGCCGAAGCTCCCACCTGGAGTGTTCTGCACTGGGAGGGACAGGAAGCTGCCTGGTGACTCAGGAGCACAATGCACACAAGGGACAACCTTGTCCCTCTCATGGATGCTCAAAGCACTTTTGACTCATTCAGGCAATCACTTGACCCAACCCCATCCCAGCTTTCCGAACTACACAGTGAAGGAGATAGAAAAGCCTTGTTCTTTCACAAATCCTCCTGGAACTGGGTCTTGGAGTTTATTTCTCATTGAAACAGCCATGAAGGAGGCATCTTCCTTCTCAGCACTCTCCTAAAACACAGAGTGTCCATTGGGAGGAGTCAGCTTTGGGAATGGGACTGGGGGGGAGGTATGTGGAAGGGTGAGGAGGATGGTGACAGCTCAGCCTTTTCCTTCAAAGATTTTCTCAGCAATTCTCGAGGCAAAAACTTCTGAGACAGCGATGTGCTGAGCTGCAGAGGATGAAGCACTTGTTGCTGCAGCTCCAGAGCTCCTGCTGCCTTCAGACAGAGGGATCAATACAGGGTTTGACACCCATCAAGCTTCACTGTGCCTGGAGGCCAGCGAGGGATGACCCAGGGCCACCTCCTCCAAGGCCTCCTTCTGTCTCACAGTCTCCTGAGCTCTTGGCTTTGCAGAAATCCTCTGCCCAGGCGAGCTCAGCAGCACCAGTTCCCCAGGACTGCTCTGCTGAGCTTATTCCCAGCCAGGCTCAATGGCTGGATTTTGTCTGGAAAGGCTGGAACATAGAAGGAATCTCTTCTCGTGCTAAACCTCAGCAGCTTGGACAGTAACCGTCCTGCAAAGAAGGGGCAGATGGCCCGTGCTCAACCCGAATTCCTCATGTATTAAAAATGTGGTTCAGGTCTACTCGACCTCTAAAGTCTCTGTACAACTCAAGGGACACCTCCCTCATGCCACCAAACCCCTTTAAGGTGTCAAAACCAGCACGTGATCAGCAGCAGAAGGTGCTCACTGTTACAGGGGCTGGAGCTCAGGGGTCCAGGGAAACAGGGTGGGATGTCTGTCTCCCATGGGACCTGGGGCCCCACCCATGCAGGGAAAAAGAGCAACCCCCACGCCCTTGTAGATCCCTTCCAGCTCAGGATATTCTGTGATTCCATCATAACTACAGCCAGGATCCCTGTCAAGTCTTCCCAGCACGCTCTACGTGGCTTTTCCAAGCTGATCCCCCCACCCAGCACATCCCATGTTCACAGGGTGCCCGGCTCCCTCAAAACATGGGGTGCTCAGGCCTCGTCACTTCAGCTGGGGTCAGGGAGACTGAAAACACAAGTGTATAATCCTTTCACAAGTTAATTAAAGTACCCATCCACCCTTCATTCAAACCATTAGCCATGGGTGTTTACAATTAATTATTTGGAACCAAATCAAACAAACCAAGAGAAGACACAGGCAGAAGAGAGAAAGCCGAGCAGAGCCAGGGCATTCCTGCAGCAGGGCATTAGCAGGGCTCATCCCTGCCTCCCAAAGCAGGCACAACCCCTTTTAGCCAGCACAAGGGTTGCTGGAGGTGAGGACCCTGCTCCAAATTTGGGTGTTACCTCGAGCTCCCTCTGTGACCTTGGGAAAACCTCCCTGTCTCTCCTGGCTTTACTGCCAGCCCCTCACGCCATGACCCATGGCTGTGGCATTCCCTGCACACCCTACCTCTGCCCTTGAAGTGTTGTGAATAAACCACAAATTTACAAAGCATGAGAGCTCTTTGATGAGGCACAGGGGTGGGCAGGAGCCAGCACTCCCAGCCCCAACTTAGCCCCAGCACCTGGACTTGCAAAATATCTGCAAGACCTCAAATAAGCTGAGGGCAGAACTTTCCACCTGCATGGAAACCCTGGGAAGAGCTCCTGAATATTGCAAGGAGGGCAGGCAGCTCTCCTCCCGCTCTGGTGGAGACGGTGTCCCCAGCTGAAGCTCTCTGCCCTAGTTTATCTCCTCTTTTCCACCATCCCTCTCCTTTCCGAAAGCTTCATTTCAGCGCAGGTATGCGAGGGGAGAAGGGGAGGTGGGGACTGGGGAACCATCCCTCCTTTTCTCTTCTTATTTCCCTTGCATTTCCTTTGCTCTCGTTTGCTGCCAGCTACACTCCATCTCTTATCCCCAACCTCTGTCTCCTCCATGCCCTCTCTACTCCCCATCAAGAGAAGGTTTAATGTCTTTCCATCTCTTCCTGGGTAAATTGCAGCGAGCCTGCCGGCTGCTCGGGTGGAACGCACTGTTTTGTATGCGCCATAAAGGGAGAGAACTCTGTAAACAATATTATTTTTAATAAAATCCAAGTCTTTGGCAGGCCAGCTGCTTTTGTGTCTGTCTTAATTTCATCAGACGATCAGCTCTCTCAAGCAGCAAGAGGGAATGAAAAGCATTAGCAAGGAATCAAGGAACTGGTGAGGAAGAGACATGATTTCCATCAAGAGCTTTCCGGCCCAGTGTGCTGCTAGGAGAGCAGGACCGAGTTTTCGTGAAACAGATTCCCAAAACAACTTTGTCAAGGTGCAGGAAGGACATGAGCACATCTGGGCGTAACACTCATCCTGTAGTGCTTGAAAAAGAGCTGCCGTGGGCGATGAATAAACCCAGGCGTAAAGATATTTTCAGTCAGAGCAGAGCACTGTGACATTGGAAGATGCCTGACACAGCCCACACCCTCCCAGTGATGCCTTAGGAGGCCACCTAAAAACAGAGGCCAGACAGGAGTAAAGGGAATAAAGGTGGGCATTTATTGGAAAGGCCTCCAAAGGTACCCCTGGGGAGCCAGAGGCTGCTCTCAGAATGGACCCCAACAGGGCACCAGTTCCTCACACTTTTATAGATTTGGTTCATTTGCATCTCAGGGTTCATTCTCCAATTAAAGCTTCAGTTTAATGATGGAATTTCCCCTCAGCTTGCCCCCCTCTCAGAGGCTTTTGGTTGATACTTTTTGGGCCCAGGAGGGGCTGGGTGTCCTTGGAGAGCAGCCCCAGAGAGGCTTTGCTGTGTGTGCCCAGCACAGAGAGCAGCAATGAACAGGGAACAGGAAACTCCAGAGTTACTCACTGGGCACTGCAGGGTTTGAAAAATATCAAAGTTCAAACCTAAGGCATCGCTAGGATGAGAATGCTGCTCAGTTTGGTGACCCCAATGCTTGCACCCATGTACAGCCACCCACACCAGCCTCCATCAGCTCCCCATCCACAGCCAAAACCCAAAGCAGCCCCGTGTGGCAGGTCAAAACTCAAAATCAAATCAATACAATTACAAGGATTAAATATTAAATTCTGCACATATATTCCCCAAATCTAGTCAAGGCTGGATCCAGGCTGGATCCAGGATAAAAGCTGCAAAGAGGGGAGGGGAGGAGATGGGGTTGGCAGCTGGCGCAAGGGGAGAAGGAGAGCAGCCCTGAGCAACCCCTGACAAGCAGCATCATGAGCAGCAGCTGAGTTTGAAAGGTGTCACTTACAGACAGCCAAAACCTGGCAGAAACAGCTGATTTCGTGACACTTCTGTTCTTCAAGACCAAGCAACAGCCAGCGAGCATCTGCCGTGGGCAGACAGCTCCTTTCCCTGCTCCAAAGCCTCCGAGAGGCTTCGCCGCCAGCAGGCTCAACACTTGGCCGTGATGTCCAGTGAGCCTAAACCATTCCAGATGTGATTCCTGCCTCCTTCTCATACCTCTTTGGAGGATTTTTGGCAGCTGGAGCAGCCTAGGGCAGAGGGCAGGGCTCCCCTGGTATGGGAGCGATCAAGGGTTCCTCTCTTCCACTCAAAGCCACAAATGCTCCAGAATAAAAATCCCCCAAAACCCGAAACAATAAAAGCTAATTACAAAGTAAACAAATTAATTGATGTTTACTTGTTTACCCAGTCACCAAAAGATTGTTAATGACTTAACATGTATTTTTTAAGATATTAAAACATGCTAAGGCACAGCCATAAATATACCCAGCAAAGCAAACATGGTGCTCAGCACTGCAAAAAGGAACTAAAATTAGTATTTAATTACAAGAAATAGCTCGAAGTTCTTTTGCTACCATTAATCACTTTCAATTACGAATGTAATTATAAGTCATCTTTTCTCTTTGGGTGGTCGCTGCTGGGACCTGGAGCAGTGACCCCGTGCTCCAGAAGAGAGAACCCCGCTTGGCTCACCAAATGACAACTCCTCGCTGGCTCAATTAGTGCCTTCTGAGGAGCCAAGGGCACGCAAACCAGGAGAGGCTGAGGGGGAAGATTGAGTTACTTCGCCCCGTCCGCCTGCACTGATTTGTGCACCACCCACCCGTAGCAGAATCAGGGCTACTGAGACAGAGAAATTGATGTGAAAAACAGTTCCGTCCTCAAATCATTAAAGGACGAGATGATAATGTTATCTCTTGCTACGAGGCAAATCAAAGCCTTGGGGGTTCCTTCCGTGCCACAGGAATCTTTGCAGTGGGGACACATGGAGCTCACTCCGTGCAGGCGGTGCAGGGCAGGGCAGGGCACGGCCAAAAACGGGTCCCCTGCACCTCCTGGCTCTGCCCTCCCCCTCCACCCGGGTTGCACCACAGTCAGTATCACCTCCTGGCATTTGGAGATGGAGCATGCTCACTGCAGAGGGGGTTTTCAGCTATGGATCAGTTCCCAGGGGGAATCTGCATCGGGAATCTGCGAAACGTAATTAAGAAAAGCAAATTTATTAGCCATAAGCTCTGATTTTTTGATTTTTTTTTTTTTAAATGAAGGAGGTGGCACTTTTCTTCTGGGCAACTTGCAAATCAAAAATAAAAAGCTGCAAATTCCCTCTCTCTGCTCAGTGCCCAGCCTCCTTCATCAGTTCAGTCTCTGCTCAAAGTGTTTGGGGTGTGGAATCCAAACCCTGCCTGCAGGCGGTCAGGGAAATAAATCCCGATGTGGAGGCAGCTGCTGGCAGAGCATCTTCCACCTGGGACACCCCTGATAACCAAAACACCACACCATGAACTGCTGTCTTGGCTGCCCCCGAATCCCTTCAGCCTCACAGCCTGCTTCTGGCACTGTGCAGCACCAAAGAGGACCAAAACACAGAAGACAACGTGGAAGATCAAATGGAAGCGTTCCCTTTTGGTTCCCTCGGTACTTCTGCGCAGGGAATGTGATTAGACTGTCCTTATCTTGGTGGGAACAGTTGTTAGCAATAATGAAATCATCCAGTCCTTTTCTTTTTGAAATCCAGCCACATCCTTTGGCTCCAGGAAACAGGGGCAGTGACATGTGCTGTTTTCATAAAAAGCCACAAGACAACATATTTCATCGCAGTAAATTCCCTTCCCTCAAGTGAAGACAAAAAAGAGAGAGGTTTCAAGGACAAGAAAAGTTTCAGCCAAAAGAAGGGGCTGAGCTGAACTTCTGCCCATCTGACACTTCCCAAGAAGCTGGCTCTTCACAACCTGAAGAAGTTTGGATGACGACAACTCTTGCTGCTTTTGTCTCTCTCCTTCTGCCTCAGCTCCCGCGAGGATAACAGGAACATGCACTGAATTTCCAAACGGACACGCGCTCCGAGAGGATGACTCTCTACAAGGGAAAGCCCAGCCTCTGGAGGACGGACACTCCACTCCATGTGTCAGCCAAGAGTCCAAGGGGGACTCACGCCAAAACCTCCACATGTTTTTCCCAACTACTACTCATGACCTGCTTGGAGTCGGGAATAGTCTTGCCAGGCTGTAAACCAAGCCAAACTCACCCTCGCCTCATCCCCTTGGACCCTTCAATGGCCCAAGACCCAAATTCCCTGCTGGGCCTTCTTCCCAACCAGAGGTCAGCCCAGAGGGGGACAAAGGACCATGTTGCCCCCCAGCTGGAGGACACACATCACGACTCAGCACCTGTGTTAACCAGGCCCCATCCTGTGCTGCCTCCTAATTAGCGGGCAAGATTTCAGCGTCCCCCCGCTCCTCGGCTGAGCCCCCCTTCCCCCTGCTCCTCGCTTGTTCTGTTCACTGAGCTAATTGCCAAGCGCCTGCACCCTGGGTGTCTGCTGCTGTTGGAGAAGATTAGTATTTTTACAGAGGGGAAAAAAAAAAAAGATTAAAAAAAAAGATTGTGTTTTTTAAAGCAGATGAAAGGAGAGCCCAAGGAGATGTGCATTTGACTCTCAAACATGCTCCTTCAAGTCTCCCTCAGCAGTACTTAAAGGCGTTTCCAAAGCAAGACTTTATGAATGCTAAATGAACCCGGCGCCTTGTTCCTCTGCCACAAGAAAAGAAAAAAAAAACTTATCTTTTATATACAATATTTCCTTTATGGCTGACACTGCGCATCGTGCGTCGCTACTCCCGGCCCCACTTCGCACACCGGCGCTGACCTTCACAGAGTGACACCACCAGCTCCCCAGGCTGGAGCAGCTCACAGCTGGGCAGGGGTCAGGGAGTCTGGCTGGATCCAGGGAGCCTGGCTGGATCCAGGGAACCACAAATGGATTCATCTGCTGCTCTCCGGGAAGGGCGAGGCGAGACCACCGCAAGTGGGGAAATGTTCAAAGTCTTGCTTCCCATCGCTGTGATCCTGCACGACCCAGCCAAACCAGGGATGGTGGCTGATGTATCACCCTCCAGAAAGGCTTCTCAGGATTGCAGCTTGGTCAGGATGGAATGGGGAATGATGAACCAAGAGGGAAAGAGCAGCAGCCCAGCAAAGTAGATGGACACAGGAGAAAACATCCTCTGACTGTCCAGCGCTGAGCACCGTCTGTACCAGCACCTCTACATCACCAAGTGGCAGTGATGCCTTCGGTTTTAACTTTGATATTTTTCAAACCCTGCAGTGCCCAGTGAGTAACTCTGGAGTTGCCTGTTCCCTGTTCATTGCTGCTCTCTGTGCTGGGCACACACAACAAAGCCTCTCCGGGGCTGCTCTCCAAGGACACCCAGCCCATCGCAGGCCCAAAAAGTGTAAACCAAAGAGCCTCCAAATGGGGGCAAGCTGAGGGGAAATTCCATCATTAATCTGAAGCTTTAATTGAAGAATGAACCCTGAGATGCAAATGAACCAAACCTATAAAAGTGTGAGGAACTCAGGGCCTCTCGTCCATCTGAGAGCAACCTCTGGCTCCCCAGGGGTACCTTTGAAGGCCTTTCCAATAAATCCCCACCTTTATTCCCTTTACTCCTGTTTAGTCTCTGCTTCTAAGAGGCCTCTCAAGGCATCAGCAGGGTCCTCATCTGGGTGTACAGCACCCAAACTCTCCCCAGTTCCAAAAAGGACAAGGAAAAGCACATCAATGCACCCAAACACCTTCGGCCATCTGGGTCATCAACTCAAGGCCACCCCACGCTTTTCCTAACGGAGCAAACAGCCCAACCCAGGGGCAAGACTGACCCCCACCACCCTCACTGTGCGGATCTCCAGCAGGACCACTTTCCCCTAGCTGAGAAATGGGAAAGAAGTGCCTTTAGCTTTGCATAAAACACTCTAAGAAGCTGGTCCATGCTCTTAGGAAATCACCCACCCAAAGAAAGTCTTGGGAGATTTAATTAGCTGCAGTTTCTGCTGTTTGAGCTTGTTAGGTGCTATATAATTGCTAAATATTATTATTATCTCTGCAGGTACAGCAGTTTGTTAGGATAATGATAGTGATTGACATTTCCCTGGCATCTTTCATCCCAACCAGATTCCATTTTACTCTATTATA
The DNA here is from genome assembly GCA_013399225.1 of Rhipidura dahli. NCBI lineage: Eukaryota > Metazoa > Chordata > Aves > Passeriformes > Rhipiduridae > Rhipidura > Rhipidura dahli. The sequence goes on along the minus strand of VXAC01000338.1, from coordinate 403,738 downwards.
AGACACTTGTTCTGCCTTGACTCTCCATATGTCTCCAAACTGTCAACAGGATCACAACCAGCTCAGTGTTGCCAAAAGAAATAAAGGCAAAGTGGCTCATGGAAGTTCACAGGATGCATCACAAGCTGAGCCAGTTCAACTTTATGCTCAAGAACTCGAGTTGCTCAGGCAGGTGTGGTACAGACAGAGATCCACGGGCTCCACTTCAACATCAACATGGAGCAAAGCTGCAAGAAGTGGTCCTGGAAGTCACCACAGCTCCCAAAAACTTCCCTTGCCCATCCCCATCCCCATCCCCATCCCCTTTTCCTGGCAAGCAGCAGTGGGTGCCATAACCCAACCACCACTATGAGAAATACATCCCAGGGACAGCAAAGCAGAGGGGCCACCGAGTGATTAATGGGAGACTATCAGTTTGGGATAGGTCTCTAAATTCTCATTAAGTCAGGTGCTGAGGCATCGCACATTAATCCGGAACATTTCCCCTTCGGCCCAAACAAATAAATAACTCGTGTATAATTCAGGGAGAACTGGGTGGGGCCATCTCTCCCCCTCTCTCCGTCTCTTTCCAACTAACCAGTGAATAAAACATCGCCCACAAATCTATTAGGCTAATTTTAAATCCTGACAATTTAGCAGCACTTCAGCAAGATAAGAGCCATTTATTAAAAGCCACAGTTCATTAAGCCAAATGCTGCTGGCGTATTTACTCAGAGAAACGGGGCTGGGCTCGGCTCTCACCCAGACCAGAAGTCTCCAAAGGAGCAGGAATGATCCTATTTCACCCAAAAAGAGAAGCCAGCATGAACCTTGGCCCACCTCAAGCACACATGGGCTGCACATGCTGCCCACCAAAGGAAGTGGATGTCGGTGCTGCCTTCTCCTCTCTTGGATGACCACAGAGCAGAAGTCTTGGGATGCTCTGCAGGTTTGTCACCCAGAGCTGTGACAAGTCCCCACAGCCCACATGGGGCCAGGCTTTGCACCTCCACACTGTGGGACTGTTTCCAAAAGGATCAACACCCCAAATCCAGACCAGGACTACACTGCTTTGGAACCGTGCCCATTAGTGGCAAGCACAGATTGACTCTGGAGAGGGATGGCTGCTTCCAACCACGAGCCAGGAGAGGGCCAGGGAAGAGGAGCTGCTGCTTGCCAAAGGTACCAGATTGCACCCAGAGCTTTCCTTCCTCCAAGCTGCCTCTTGACATCTCTGCTGATGCCCTCTGCTGTGCCAGGGCATCGGCTCCCAGGGGCTGTGACCACGACAGGAGGTGCTTTGGGACACACGGAGAGGGCTGGAGGCTTCCAGGGAAGAGCTGGAGTCGCCAGAAGGAGCAGCCCTGATCTCTGGGAACTGGGATCTTTGCTAACCTTCACCGGGGATGAGGCGGCTGCTCCACCCAAACCAAGACACCACACCCTGTAAAGCCAAGCAATGCATGAGCCCACCTCAGACCTACAAAATCTGCCCAGCAAAGATGTGCCCGAGCCCAACCTGGCAGAGCAGACGTGGCCTTAGCAAGCTCTGTGCCAGCCTGGATGACCTTATCCCACTCAGGAACCACGTGGCATGGAATCCCCATGGAATAGGGGATTTTTAAGGTCGCTTGCAACCCAAGCCTTTGCAGGATTCTCTGGTCCTGTGGCTCCCAGCAGCACAGAAGGAGCGATGGTGAGGGGCTCCGTGGTGCCCGGGACGGAGCCAGCAGGGAGGGAGCTGTGCCAGCATCGCTGCGAGGAGCCAGCAGCAGAGGGCAGTGGAGAAATCCCATCTGGCAGAGTCTGTGAGTGTAATTCATTCCAGCGGGAGACATCCAAGAGACTTTATCAAGTGCAATTGTCCCACTGAGCCTTTCACCTGCACACACTTGCAAGACAGTCTGGAGTGACTACAGAGTATCCCTTTACAGTCAGAGCTGAAAGGAGCATTATAAAGGTGAATTAACATTTAAAAAGAACGTAAAAAACCCAGAACTGTCCTAATGATGATTAATGGGAAGCTATAAGGGAGGCCGTGACCTCCCGGTGTCATTAAATGGATTGGCAGGTTTCTGAGCATTAATTATAAATAGCCACAGGAGTTTGAGTGCTTAGCAGAACGATGATAAATCCATGACACAGGCACGGGGACGAGGAGCCAGGAGCATGGGGGAACACGTGCCCGTGTGTGCACGCACACGGCTGGGCATGCAGAGGAACATGGGTGTGCACGTGTGTCACACACAGGAAACAGGCAGGGAGCCAAAAAAAGGTGGAAATGAGTCCATGAGAGGATACTGCTGTGTTTGGGTGGATAGAGAAATGGGTAAATGATAAATTAGGCACTGCCAGTCAATCACGTTTTCTAAATGTTTTATATCCCAAAAGCTATAAAAGCAATATTCCTTTCTGGCCTTATTGGAGCCATTTCTGGAAGGCAATCACATCTGTTTCCTCGGGGATTTGAGCTGAACTGTGCCTTGGCTTTTTTTTTTCCTTGCCTTTTTTTCCCCTCCCCTTTCTATTTACTCTCTAGCCTGTTACCAAAGCAGGGTCAGAGCATGCATACAAATAGGGAGGAGGAGTGAAAAACAAACAGCCCTGAACCAGTGATGAACAGACAAAAAGTGGCTGCAAACTTCTCACGGCAAAGCCACAGCTCCTGTAATCAGGGGCCACACAGATTTTGGGTCAGGCAGCTCCCACGTTAGCATTTCCTTCAATTTAATGTGCATTATTCTACAATTTCATTGATATTATGGAGATCTGCATCCTGGGGCATGCTGTGCATCACCCTGGATGTGCTGAGCCACCCAGCCTGCCTGGGATTTGCAGCATCTCACAGTTCTCTTCCAAGAGCCCTTGGAGAGATGTTCATGGATTAAAGCCCAGATCCCTCTCTGCATCCCACAGGGGCACAAGCTGCAGCCACAGAGGCACATGTGCTCTCCAAAGCAAAAGGTGGGGTTTTTGCAGGGGTTCCTCAGAAAGGGAGGATCAGCAAAGGGTCGGAGCCCACAGGTGGAAGGTCGGAATAACCACGGGATGGATGGAGCGAGGAGCTGGGCTCATCAGTGAGCTGTGCCAGGGAAGCACGGCCACTGTGGAGGGGGAGAGCTCCTCCCGCTGCCAGTGGCGAGGACAAAGGGCTCCGGGTGAGATCCAAAGGGGCAGTCCCAGCCCTGGGCATCCACACACCCCCTCAGCAGTCCCTGAGAAGGCTGGAGGTCCCAGACCCGGCACAGCCCTGCACCAGCAGCCACATCCCATCACCCAGCTGAGACAGCAGCCCCAGCACCCAACCACAGGGCATTTCCACTGGGACTGGGATCACCATTTCCACTGGGACTGGGATCCCCATTTTCACTGGGACTGGGATCCCCATTTCCACTGGGATTGGGATCCCCATTTCCTGCAGCACCTCCCTGAGCCGCTGTTTTGGTTTCTGCACACTCCATGGGGAAGCAAAAGCACAACCACCCCCACCACTGAAATTTAAAATATTCCTGTTTAGATTTAAGTCTCATTACCATGCTGGGCCCTCCTGTATTATTTCAACTGATTGGAATATGGTGGCAAAGGAATAAGTTCTCCATACAATTTTCTTCCGATCCTATTAGTTGCAATACAATTACAGTGAATACATCAATTCTTCGTCCCAGCAGCTCCTGGAAAGAGCCACCTATTAAAAGCTGGCTTATTAATGGAATTGTACATCCAGGATTAATCGGGCCACGTTGGCCATTTCCATTTCTCACTCCACAAGTGCTTTTGTTTGCTTAATAGGCTGAAGTAACTTGAGAATGACACAACTTAGAGCTTCCCCCATTTGCTCTGCATATCGCCAGCAAATTTAATATCACTTTCCTCGCCGGTGTCTCTCTGGGATAAAACCTGGCACATGCTGCCAAAGAAAACCACGCTGCAGGGTGGGGAGGGGGAGAAGGGGCTTTCTGCCTTTGGCAGAGCCAACAAGGGGAAATTCCTCATTGATCCAAGGCTTTGAGCCCAAAGGAAAACGGCAACACCAAAAAATTTGCCAAAGCAAATGACGAGAGTCACTGGAATGTCACCCCACGAGCAGCTCAAAAGCTTCCCAGTGTCCCCTAAGAGCATCACCCCCTGCCCAATTTGATGTGGGGGTTCCCTGGGAAGCCCCAGCCAGTCCCAACCACGGGAAGCCAGTCCCATTCCCCAGCATCATCCCCGCGCTGGGAAGCAAGGACGCCGTTTCCCAGCGCAGATATTCCTGTGGCAGCAAAGTCACTGCATGCTGAAGCACGGTAATACAGTATGACTTCTCCCTTTAATGGAATTTTTCTAGCCCACTAGGAAAAAAAAGACTCCATTAGCCATACTACAAAGGCTCCTACTTATTAGTATTTTAGAACAGCGGCAAAAACATTTCTTGAATCTAATTATTGCTGACAAATATGAAAATTGAAATCAAAGTTAAATTTTCAGCTACAGTGCCTCATTCGGCCGCAGCTCGCCCGCTCCCCAACGATTGCATCAACACATTTATTCTGCTGAGGCAGGCTCCCAGACTGGGCCCCCCCATTCCCTGCAGCCCACCCCTCCATCTTCGGAGGCATTAACTCTGACATGTTCATCTCAACAGCCCAGCCACGGAGCCAACTTCATGTTTACCAGTTGTACGCGGCCGATGGATCAGAGCAAGGCTTCCGGGGGCTGGAGAAGAAGGGAACAGAGCTTGCTGCTTCAGGAAGGAGGGAATAGAACTTGCTGCTTTTTTTTTTTTTTAATTTTCACTCTCTTTTTTTTTTAAATTTATTGTTATTTATTTCCAACTCTGCTGTCTCCCATCCCCTCCCAACCTGATCTCCTAAAGGGTGATTTTGAATTCTACAAGACAGAGGATGTGGAAGGGAGGGGAGAATGGGGAGAGAGGGGAAATAAGGGGAAAAAAAAGCCTTGTCAACATATTTCCTTTCTCCTACCTCCCCCCAACATACTGTAAAAATCAATCCCCTTTGTCATTTTGCTCTGCTTGTGTGAATGTTTAATGGCTGTCGAGGGAGATAATGATTGCTGCTAGGAAATTCATTTCAGATTTGCTATTTATAAAGTACTTGGTGCTCAGGTGGGAAATTAACATAAGGAAGGGGGAAAGGGACCGAGCCAGGGTAAAAAAGCAGCAGGAGAGGAGGGATAAGATGCTGCAGGGCTGGTTGGAACGGGATGGGGCCCAAACAGAATCTGCATCTGCTCCCTCCTCTCCCAGGACAGAGGGAAAAGGTTTGCATGGAGCAAGGATGGCACTGCCAGCCCCTTCCCAGTGCCCACCCATGGATGCAAGAACACAGAGCCACGATTATCCCCCAAGTGCCCGGGGGCTTTCGGAGCCAGCGGTGCTCCTCACACACCACCCCCCAAACCCCAGACACCAGCCCCAGCACCACCAGTGGTTTGTGCCCCGGCTCCCCCTCCAGCCCCTCATCCCTCTGGATTAACCCCAAACCTCCTCTGAGCCCCCTCTCCCCTCTAAGCCCATCCACCTGTTGCCAGGTGTGGGATTTCTGAATCCCGAGGGGATCCCCATCTGTACAGCCAGACCCCGCAGCACCGGCGCCGCCATTGAGCTGCTAATTCCTCGCCTCAGAAGTTGCTTTTCACTTTCTGATTTTTCAATAATAGGCTTGGTATGAATCCCTTAAGCTTCTGAAATAAGCTGAAAAACGCTTTTCCAGCCATTTACATAAACACAAGTGGATCAGAAGGAATAATCATAGTTTATGCGTTATTTGGGGGCTTTGGAGATGGTTTCTAATGTGGTGTCAGGTTTTGAAGCCCAGAACATACAATGGGAAGTGTTGACGTGCAGAAAAGCAGCACAAAAAGTAAACAATAAATAATACACGTTTTTTTAGTGCTGTCTTCAGTGACAAGGCGGTTTTGGCTCCACTACCACCCCGGCCTCTAATGGATCACGGATCCTGCTCCTCGCCAGCTTTGTTCCAAAAAGGGCTTCATTAAGAGAGATGTCACTCATCCTAAACCCAGATTCACCTCATGCCAGCCAGCCCTGCCGCTCTCCTGTGCCTTGGCCCGCTATCAAAAACCCCAGTGCTGGCTTTGGGAATTGACTTTGGAAAACTGAAAGTCTAACGGAGGCACCCTCTGATCTCTAAATACCATCTGTCCTGCAGAAAAGGAATAAAAGCTAAAAACACCCAAACCAACCCAGCAACGTAGTGCTATTCACCAGATAACTGCTCTACGAGAGGAAAAAAGCCCCAAACACTCAAAAAGAAAGAGAATATTACAGTATTAATGAACCTTGCTTTGCTCTGAGGGTCTGTCACGCTTCCAGTGAGGCGGGTCAGGTTTGGCTTTCAAACCAGTTCTTTAAATCAAGAATTCAGTTTCTGGTAAAATGGAAACATTAGCAAAGGATCTGTTTTGAAGAAATAACAATACAAAATGGAACAAGGCTGGAGACTCCAGGCTCTTTGATACCGCTGGAACGTGGCCTTTGGAGCTCTTTTTATTTTTCCTGTTTGAAATCACTTCACAACTTTGTACATAAAGCTTCGGCGAGCTCCGAAGAAAATGCTTCAAAAATCATCCCTTACTTTTCCCAGAATTTACTTTCACTGGGAATTTGTGATTGTTCTTTTTTATTTCGTTTTTTTGGAATTAGAAAAACCTGAAGCATTCTGCCTCGTTTCTAACATTACACAATTTCCTGTGGCATTTCCCACTCCTTAGCAGCTGCTCCCTCCCACTGTGAGTCACTGGAGGACGTGAACCAGCCCCACGGACTGAGCATTTGTGGTTTTCCAAGCTCCTTTCCAACCTAAATCAGGGTTTCCCAGCATCAGCAATGTGCAAGGAAAAGACACCATCCCGTCAAGGCCAGGTTGGACAGGGCTTGGAGCACCCTGGGATAGTGGAAGGTGTCCCTGCCCATGGCAAGGGGTGGAATGAGACGAGATTTAAGCTCCTTTCCAACCCAAACCATTCTGGGATCTTTTTCTGTAGTTTCCCAAAAAATCCCTGCCGAGACCCAGCTCCCATCCTTCCTGCAAGCCAGGCCCAGCATTGCTCCAGCAGCGAGCACCTGGCACGGAGGTGAACCTCCCACCCACCTCCCCAGGACCCTGGGTGCTGTGCTGGGACTTCTCACTGTGGCAGCACCTCCATCCCCGTTATCCCCATGGGAAGGCAGAGGGTTCCATGCCGACTTCCAGCAGTGCTTTAGGAGGGGATACTCCAGCCACGAGGAATTCGGGCGGGGTGGATGCCTGGAATCCTGACTTCCCCATACAGCTGCTACCAAGCATTTCAGAGTCGAGGCTCCTTTTTTTTTTTTGTTGACTGCCCTGATTAGTAAGCGAAGCATGTGGGAGGTGGAGGACTGGAAAGTAGGAGAGGAGGGGCAAGAATGCCAAGAACCAAACACTGTCTTTAGTGGGAACAGTCAACGGGACAAGGAGGCCGAGGGGTCAGTTAATTTACAACAGCTTCCAGCATTAGACGTTTTAACTGTGAAGAGCATCAAAAATCCCTGCTCTCCCTCCTGGCAGCAGATAACAGAGCCCGGCGAGGCAGCACCTCTGATTTATTATTAACCAGGAGCAAGGTGTGTGCGTGGGGAGG
>VXAC01000338.1:337852-389058 GCA_013399225.1 Rhipidura dahli | reverse complement strand
CCCCCGCCATAGTTCTTCCCCCCTGGGGAAGGGGGTGAATCCCTCCTGGAGTGCCTGCAGCCACGCCGTGACTCAGTTTCCCCACCTGCACGATGGTGGGAAGGGTTCACACACACCCTCCCTGCCAACCTGCCTGGCCCAAAAGGAAGAGGGGCACCTGCTTTCTGGGGACTGATGTCTGCAGGACAGCCCCAAGAAACCTCCTCTCCTTTTACACCCAAACCCTGTGGAAATGGCTCTAAAAGCAAATTTAATAAGGAAAAACTCTTCAGTTTGGAGCAGAAATCTCCCTTTAGTCCAGATCAAGGGGTTTTTCCATGCTGTAACCACGCTCATCTGAATTCCTCACACCAAGCCCACCTCCTGCTCTGAGCAGCATCTGGGCCCCTTGCATCCAGTTTAGGATTGAACATGCTCCTGTTACTTCAGCTCCTTGCATATGCCAGCTAATGCTTTGTATTTCACATCACCAGAAATAAAATAGACTTTTCTCCCATTCAGGATTCCCAAACCAAACACATCTGTCCACACCACAACCCAACATCAAGAGCATGACACCCACATGCCTACACAGAAAAGGTTCTTGAGACCAAAACCTTAAATTATTTCCACCCTTTGTCCAAAAAAAAAGGGAATATCTGAGGCTCTGAACCCCTGGACACCTCTTTAAAACAACCTAAATAAAAAATATCACATTAAATATTATTTTCATAAGTGATAGGGATGTCTCATTTCATTCCTCGAGGTGACTCACAGCCCCTTCAAACAACATTATAGCCAGAAAAAAAATGACAAAGAGGAAAAAAAATTAAAGATATCCTGGCTTTTTGTATTTATGCCTCCTCAGAGGCTTCCAAAAATCTGAGCTGTTCACTTTGCAATTCAGAAGAAGACTTGGCTGCGAACTCTTGGAAATCCAGCTGTGTCTCTGTCTCTATCGCCCAGAGAGACTCTCCGAGTCAGATCCAGGGCAGTCGTTCTGCTGCAGGAAGGTGACAAAGCACAGGTCCCTCTCCTCGAGCCCCATCAACAGCTCTGACAATGACTCAAATGTCAAACGCTGCGAGGGATTGGCAGCTCGGGCTGGATGTTCCCACCAGCCCTGTTTGATGCCTTCCCATCCCCGCAACCAGCCAGCCCCAGGGTCACCTGTCCCCAGCCACAGAGAAATTCATTTCACCTGTCCCTGGGGGGTCCCCAACACCTCCCCTGCTGCGACCCATCAGTTCCCACAGGGGCCAAACTGGGGCTGCTGTAAAGCTCCACGCTGATGGATGCTGAGGGCTCTCCCCTCTCCTTCCTTTTCCCCTCCCATAGATGCTGAAAAAGCTTCAGCAGTGAATTTCTTCAGCTCTCTAGCATTTTGAGAGAACTCTGTCTTTTCCCATGCAAGCTAACCAAAGCAAAGTTACCAGTCTTTATCAATATCCACACCTGCACTTGTTTTTCCCATATTTTTATGGCTTCAAATAGAAAAACACTTGGGAACGGACGTGCCAGAGTTGGACCAACCCCCTCGGGGGGTGGATGCCCAGAGAACCAATTACTTTATGCCATCCAGCTCACTTTGTGAACCAACATATAAAAACCTCAGGAAAAAGTCATTAAATGGGGCTTTGCCACCTTTTCTGCTGACCTGGACTCGTGTGGTTTTTCTACTCATCCACGTAACAACAGCGACACTCTCCCAAGGCTTGGTCCAATCCGCAGACCTCGAGGAGGTCCAGTGGATCCAGAGCTCTCCAGCACCACAATCCTGGTACCCCCAGGAGCATCCCACACCCTGCCAGCACCTCCACCACCTCCCAGCTCATTAGGATGAGCAGAGCTTACGAGCACAGCAGCACTGATGACCCAGTCCCAGGCCGCACACGTGGTGCAGCAGGATTCTCCTCCAGAAGCAGATTCAGGCTGTGGGGTCTTCAATCCTGTCCTGTCCACCTCACGACGTCAGGGCTTGGAGTGCTCCTCCAGCTCAAACCCATCGCTGCCCCAGCGACCTCCAGCTGATGGAAACCCTTGGAAAGGGGGAAGGACTCCTAACCCCACCCCATCCCAACCTCTCCACTGCTTCCCCACCATCCCATCTGCATAAATTGCCTACAATAAGATGCCACACAGCAATTTTTACCACCCTTGGCAACACTCCTGCCTTTGACCCCGGCTGGCCGAGCCAGCGACGGCGCTCGGAGCAGCTGGAAGTGGTCGATTAAGTTAGTCTGGTTTATTACCAACACATTATGCTTTAAAAAACACAACTTCCCTGCCTATTTGCCTAAGCAGGGAGAGCAGTTTCCAAGTCAGCCCTACGCAGTCACTGCTCTTCCTACAGATTTGCTCCATGCATTATTAATCCGCACAGCGCTCGTTCTGAGCACGGATATTTACCCGATGCACCAGAGCAGCTCTTAAGGAGCCTTTGGCTTGTGGCTTTGTGGAACATCAACTTTTCATGTTGAACAGCAGGTGATGTTCAACAGAATGCCTTGCAATGAGTGCCTAATATCACCATTACGCTTGTCCATATCTGTGTGCTGGGCTGATAGGAACATGCAGATAGCGGGGCTGCACTCCTGAGATAGGGATGGGGTGAACAAGTTATTCATTGGAAATCATATATAAATATATATTTGTGCCTGGTGTTAACCAGGGACACCATCCCTCCATGCACATCGAGATGCAGAAGGCCCCTTTTGGCAGAAATTCCTGCTAAATTTATATGAAATTCAATGTTTTCTGCTCCTAAATCTGAATAAAAGCCCAAAACACAACACCTTGGCTAAAAGTCTGCAGGAAAAAAAAAAAAAAAAAAGTGATGTGCTGCTTTGCAAGGAAACCTCTAACAGGCTCTAAAAGGAGCACTGTGACCTTGCTGAACAGCACTGCATAATTTTTAATAGACATTTTTTGCTGGAACTGACATACTCCCAGGCGTGGTTTTATTCCGCTAACATTTTTTCCAGAGGGAAATGCCACGTTTCATTGGATTTTTTTTTCCTCATCCCTCCATATACATCCCTGTAATTACTATATGCATTACAATAGCATTGGCATGCCTTTGATAAGATCCTGCTTCCATTCTGCTCGACTCCGTGTGTACACCCAGTGAAAACAGTCCCTCCCTTGAGCTCCTCGAGTCAAAATAGAGAAAGCAGAGCAAGGTGTTGAGACAAGAGCAAATTACTTCTCGTTTTAGGGCTGGAAAAAAATAAGACTTGGGAAGGCTAAGCCACCTCGTGAGGCCAGGGAGGGATTTTCCAGCCATGCCACAAACGGAACCGAAATCTCCCAGATCTGGAGGGTCACACCTGCTTCCCCTTGCAGTGTTTCCCCACCCGAAATCCCTTCTGCTTGTGGCTCACCAGCGCAAGGGGAGAGTTAAGGCAACACTTCCACAGCTCTGCCAAAAATACCAGGGATGGATTCTGTGCAGAACGACCCTTTCTGCTCAACGAGGGGGAGAATTTTTAAAGCCCGACGCACAGCCCGGCCCACGGGTGCACACAAAGGCATTCCAGCACCCCCGTGCCCCGGCATGCAGGGGACACATGGAGCCAGACAGACGCGTGCCCACGGGTGCCCGGCTCTGCTCCTTTAATTACACCTCCTACGGGCGAGAAAGATAAGCCCAAACGGAGCAGCTGCACGAAGGGAGGAAGCCTATAAGTTATTCATAAGTTCAGGCTCAAGCTCCTCTCTTGCTTTCACTCCATGACACCTTCAAAACATATTATTCATCTATTTTTTCCTCCTCTGGGAAGAGAGATGGTAATTGTAGTAAATATATCACTGCCAAGTCATCCTCGCAGCCTCCGAGCCTGCACGGCGCAAGGGGCAGGGATCTGAGGCAGCAGATTTGGGATGCCTGGGATCCGTGAAGGACATCCTCAGGCTGCCGTGGGGAGCAAAGCACTGGGGCAGAGCCTCCCTCCACCCCCATCACCTCCAGCATCCCATCCTTTGGAATCAAAGCCCCACAGTGACCACTGAGCACCTGCAAACAGAGAGTTGTTGGCAAGACTTTCCCACATCCAGCCCAGCAGAGCTCAGACTGGGACACCAACTCCCTCAGGATGCTGCACCCCATTTTCATCCCATGCCGGTGGCATTTGGGTCAATTTTGGGCTCCATTTCTGGCTCACAAATAAAAATAAAAGCCACTCTCACCAGCATCCCTGCCTGCAGAGAGCTTTTGGAAACAAGAGCCACAGCTCAGAGGTTTTGTTTGCCCTCTCAAGGCTGTTCCAGACAGAATAATGCTCCTGCCAACTGAAGCAGCTCTCCTTGAGCTCGAGAGGTTAGTTTTTCTGAATGCAGCGACACGGATCCTCGTCTCGGCCCCATAGCACAGAGGATTTGTTGTATTCCAGGGCAAAAATAACCCTGAAAGCAACATCTATGGCCACACCAGGGAGGGGAGAGGGCTCCGGCACCGGCGCAAGGCGCCTGGGAGGAGAGAGAGACACGGGGCATGGATTTTATTTGTCCTCGATTTCCCAGGGAGGTCATTTACTGCAGTGCCCCTGGCACTTCCCCAGCCCTTTCTAGCACGCTTGATTCTTGTGAGTTTTCTTAATCTCATCTCCTTCATTGGTTATTGCTCTTTCAGTGCTGAACTCAGCAAGATCGCCCGTGTTTAGAGAAAGATTAGCGCTGAGTACATTAAACACGGTAATGCCATGTACTGCAGGGCAGCGGGTCAGCGCCCTGGCCCCCACAGCCCCTTCCCAAAGCCCAGCCCTGAGGCTGAGGATGCTTTTAGCTCAGCAACGCCCCTTGCATCCCAGCACCTCACAAGGGACCCTTCAGAGATAGAAACCCCAGCAGCTCTAGTGCTGAGTACGTCCTGTTTCCCCTTCAAATGGAACCTGGAGCTGGACTTGCTGGGATCAGCCCACCCGGCTCAGGATATTCAGGATATTCGCCCTCTGAGGGACGGCGTGATTTTCACAGCAGAGGAAGCAGAGGGAAAGGGTGGTTGGAGAAGGGTCTGGATCAGCCAGGCAAAGTGTCCCTTTGGTGGGGCTGGGGTTAGCCTGGTGTGTTGCAGCCTTCCTGGAGACAGCATCCCGTCAGGGAAGGGCTTCTCCAGGGGCCTCAGCAACTCCCCTCAGCCATGGATGATTTCAGCAAGTGCAGCAGCTTCTCTGCTACCAGTGATATCAGCTCTTGTGATTCAGCTCTTTGTGAAATCACCCAAGGCAGACTTGGGGACAGAGAGATGAGGGGGCTGAGTGTGACAGTTCCACAGGGTGGCCTTTATTGTCCAGCAGCTCTTGTGAAGGGAACCAGGGATGAGAGCTTCCCCTAAAGCCCAAAGGCCAAGGCTGGGGTCTTTTATGGGAAAGGAAGAGGGTGGGGTAGAAACCAATTAGCCAACAGGGTACAAGGTGTTACCATAGAGCAGCAAGGCACACTGGGGGTGGTTCACTTGGTCACCATAACCCCGAGAGAGGTTTCTTATCTCTGAGTCCTTTTGCCCTCAGGATTCTCTCCTCCAAGGGAGAGCACAGGGCTCTTGGCCAAGGGCTCACAGCCCTCCACACCAAAGTGCCAACCTGGACACCAGGAGCTCCCCAGAGCCTTCCCCAGCTGAATGCTCCCAAACACCCCAGATGTGCAGGTTTGGGGGGAGCAGTGACCTGCAGACCTGAAGGAGGGCAATGCCAACAGCACCAAGCCCTTATCCAGTGGTCAAGGACAGGGCACCTGTGCTACCCAGGGAAACGTTATTCTCCAGGAAATTCTATTCTCTACATAAAATTCCCGATTTCAGGCAAACCAAGGTGGAAGGAGCCCCTGGAGAGGTGCTCAATGACCACGCTCTGCTTGGCTCCACTGTTCATTCATTCCCTTCCCCCAAACAAACCATTTTCCTCCGCATTCCAAAGACATTGCAGGGATGCTCTCCAGCACCCACCCACTGCAGCACGTGCTGCCATCAGCCCTCATCCCAACCGGACCCTTATCGTGGCTCACCACCTCCCGTCCCCACTTCCCAGCTGATTGAATGGCTGTTTACCCACGGATTACAAGGAGGCAACAAGTCCAGGAGGGAAGAGGCGCCGCTGCACGGGCAAAGGCTCTGCAAACAGATGGCTCGAGGAGATAGCGGCTGTTTGCTGCCTTGTGCGTGCTGCTGGGCTTGAGGGTGACACAGCCCTGGCACATCCCTGCCTTCCCTTCCCTTCCTTTTCCCCTCCTCAAGCTCCCTGTCCAGCTTGGGGAATAAAGACAAAGACTCAGCCAGCTGCCCAAGTCTGTCCTGGAAGCTGTTGGAAGACACACTCACCCTCAGATTTTTGTGTTTCTAACCATCCCTTCCAAACTGATAATGGGATATTACACTTTTTGGGGGGGGAAATCTCTTGGCACAGCTCTTTTCCAGCTCCTCTGAAGCTCAAGGTCACAGTGAGGTAGCTCAGCAGTGACCCACCACACCAGACTTGTGGCAATAAAGAAACCTGCAGCCACTTTGACGTCTCAGACAACCCCACCTGGCGAGAGCTCTTTGGGAGCTGGGAACAGACAGAGAGGCACCCAGTGTTCTTTAAATTGATGAACATTCTCCGTTCTGGAAGGTGCAGCAGTGGCAACACCTTTGCTGCAGTGCTTAAAGCCCCCCATCCCCTGCTCTGCTCCTGAGAGCAGCTCCTCTGGGTCCAGCCCAGCCTCCCATCAGTAGCTGACCCCTGGCAGGTCCCAAACACCGGATCCTTTGTGCTCCAGATGAAGGGAAAAATAAACACACACACTGCAAAGTACTGCCTGCCATGAAAGCGCCATCAGAGACCCCACAGACTGTTGAGGGATTTTTTTTCCCCATCTAATCCACGTCTCCCACTCTCCATCTGCCAAAAGAGAAAGCCAGGTAAACCAGCCCTGGGAGGAGCGGGATTCGTATTCCCCAAATAACCCTCATTTACAATTTTAGCTTCTCCCGCTCATCCTGCCACCCCAAACTAATTGCATTCCCCACATCCTCCTCCTCCTTCTCCCCCACCCCAAGCTTTAAAAGCCCGTGGTGTTACACAGCAGCCTCAAAGCATGTTCAAGATTAGTCCTGCAACCTGCCTGGCAGAGTCAGAAAATTGAACGTGGTAAGGAAAAAAAAAAAAGGGAAAAGGAGAAGAAAAAAAGGAAAAGAAACCAGAAAAAAAGGAAGAGTCAGCTCTTGTCAGGAGTGTGGTAGCACAAGGAAGTAATTTTTCTCTCCCCATTTCAGCTGGACATTGCTGTTTGTGTCCGCTGCATCCTTTCTTCTCTGCCGTGCAGCTGTAGCATTGGAAAATTGGCGAGGGGAGGCACGGGGGGGGGAAGGCAACAGCAATTGAAATTGGATCCTATTGAATTTTCAATGGGACACCAAAATATATACATATTTCAGTGTGCCACTGCACGGACGTGTAAGGCAACAGAGGGACCTGCGAGTGGTCGTTTGGAATAATTACAGTGGGGAGAAATCATCAGAATAATGAGCAGGTGCTCCCAGAATATTCAGGGCAATGAAATGCCGACTGCTGTTTATTAAACAGGGCTTTATTTCCAGTTTAGGCTGTTTGGGATGGAATTAGGTGGCAAACACACAGCATCACTGAGCGACTGGAAAACCTGGGATTGGTGATGCTGCTCAAACTGCTATACCCATTACCTCCATTCTTTCCCTCCCTCTGCCTTTCCTGGAGGTTTCCTTGTCCTTCTGTTCCCTTTCAACCACAGCAGCCTCTGGGAAGAGGCTGTCAGGCAGCTCTGGTGCCACAGGAGGAAGAAGGATGGTCCCTGCCCTCCAACCTCCCCATGGACACCAAGGGATGCCAGCACTGGGTCGGAGCAGCCGGCAGGAACAAAAGAGGATGAGGTGGGATGGCACCGAGAGAGCCAGGAGCCAGAGGGTCACCCCTCAGCAGCTGAAATTTCCAACAACTNCCACGCCTCCAGCACTGCCTGGCACACACTCAGCTTGTTGTTTTCTTTAAAAAGGCCATAAAAAAAGGCTCTGCAGCACAGCAGAGAGCCCGAGTACGGCCAGCAGGTTTGACATGTCCACTCAAAAAATTAGCAGGAAGAGCACACAAGCCTTACATGAAAACCAGGTAGGTTCTGAAAACTTGCATTTAGGGAGGAATATGAATGTGCCACCTAAGAGACACTGTGTACCACGGGTCTCAGCTTCGTGAAATACAAGATAAAACATCAGAAAGCATCAGAAATGCAGAAGCCACAGCATGCTGCAGGTTGTTCCTGCTGTCCCCACATCCCAGAGGGGATCTGAATGAGGGTGCTGCATTTGGACCCCACAGGAGAGCAGAGGGAAGCAAAAGGAGGGGCAGGAGGCCACTGGGGAGGGGATTTGGGAAGCACTGAGTCCTTATCATTCTCTCCCTCCTCCAACTGTTCCCCAGCTTCTTGTGCATCCTCCCAGCACCCAGATCGACTGAGGGAGGAGAGATGAAGCTTTAAGGAGATGGAAGTGCCTGTGTGTATATGCACACGATTTAGACATCTCAAAAGATTTCACACTGTATTTCACGTCATCCACATTTCTGAGCTTCCCCCTTTGCAATGCAGGAGGTGAGCATAAATGAGACAGGTCAAAAGCCTCAGAAGCTTTGAAACATCTCCAGGTTTTCAAAATCACATTGAAAACCTTCCAGTTCTGGATGGAACCGGGCTACCCAACTCCAGCCAGATGAAACCACGCTCCCAAAAACTCCCTGTACAGGCACCTGATGGGCACAGGATAAAACCACCCTCAGGGCTCTGAGGAGTGCTCCATGCCCTTCAGGCACACATCATCTTGCAATCAGAAAACCTCAAACCTGCAGAAAACCAAAAGCAAAAATAAGGTACCTCGGAGACGTCTTCTCCTCGAGGGGATGCAGCACCCAGCGTGGCCAGAGGGCTGGCGTGGCTTCAAATCAGCCTGGTCCTGCCTGCAATGAGAAGAGAAGGATGCTCATCCCACACTAAATGCAGGGAATTTTACTGTTTCTTGCTATTTTAGTCACTGGAGGAACCAATAAAGCTATTTTGAACAATTTTTTATGAGCATCACAAAGTGGCCTAAGGATTCACAGAGAAAACCCAGAGCTGGAAAATGCCAGAAGCTCCACAGCAATTTTGGGGTCTGTCTGTTCTGGGGGCAACGCTGTCCTCAAGCACTGAGCACCCTCAGCTCACAGCAGTATTTGTTCACAGGGAGGCAGGAGAAGTGCCTGGCTCAAGGCATGAACAGAGCAGGGAACCCTGGCTGTGCCCCAGTAAAAACAGGGGCCCAGCACGCTCAGATCCACTGGGAAAAACCACAGACTGACTATTCAATGTATGGGCTATAAAATAACACCACAGATCATGGAGAGCTCTGCCACAGCCCTCCACCCTGGCTCACAACAGCTCTTCCCCCCCTGCGATTCACTGGCCTCTGTCTCTCTGCAGCAAAGCCAACTTCCAGCACTGCGAGGAAAAATAAAAAGCCTAAAAAAACCCCACAACAAAGCAAAGGATCCGACACAATAAAAATAAATTAAAACCCCTAGAGGACACTGAGGAGAGTTGTGGCTTCTTTTACTGCATTTTCCAAGGTGCTGTTTAAACACAGACAGGGGAAGGTGCATAAATACATCAGCTCAGCCCTCTGGCCTGCAGAGGCGTTGGCAGAGCACAGAGAGCACGGGGAGCTGGGATAATCACACCTCTGTCTCCCTCCAGCCCTGCCCTGCCTGGGATCTGCCCCCAGACAGCTCCCCCAGCCCCACACAACGGGATCTCAGCACTTCCACGCTGCAGCAGGAGGGACGAGAAGTAACTGGGCAAGATGGTCTCAAGCTGCCTTCCCAAATCATCCAACCCTGTGCAAAAATGGGCAAAATTGAGTCATCCTGGCCCTCATGGCTCCAAGGCATGGGTTTGCATCCCATTCCAAGCCCCCAGCACGGGCAGGGACACCTCCCACTAGCCCAGGGTGCTCAGAGCCACATCCAACCTCGAGCACTGCCAGGGATGCTGGGGCAGCCACAGCTGCTCTGGGCACCCTGTGCCAGCCCCTGCCCACCCTGCCAGGAACAATTCCTGCCCAAAATCCCATCCAGCCCTGCCCTCTGGCACTGGGAAGCCATTCCCTGGGTCCTGGCACTCCAGGCCCACATCCAAAGTCCCTCTCAGCTCACATGGAGCCCCTTTAGGCCCTGGAAGGGGCAACACAGAATCCCAGAATGGTTTGGGTTGGAAAGGACCTCAAAACCCATCCAGTGCCACCCCTGCCCTGGCAGGGACACCTCCCACTGTCCCAGGCTGCTCCCAGCCCCAGTGTCCAGCCTGGCCTTGGGCACTGCCAGGGATCCAGGGGCAGCCACAGCTGCTCTGGGCACCCTGTGCCAGGGCCTGCCCACCCTCCCAGGGAACAATTCCTTCCCAGTATCCCATCTAACCTGTCCCCTGTCAGCCCAAACCATTCTCCTTTGTCCAAGCTCCCTGCTTGGATGGCCCTGGGGAATCAGCCCACCCAGAGCACGAGGAGTTTGGGCAGAGCCTGTCCCTGCCCTCTCCAGATCAGCCTGGTGGAACGGGACGCTTGGAAATTCCTGGCACAGCCTCTGGAGCAGCGGGGGAGGATAACCCAGGGCTGCTCTGATGCTGCCCATGACCGCAGCAGCCTCCCTCCTCCCCTGATCCCTCCTAATGCAATAACACTCAGCATAATAAATATTGTTAAAAGCAGAAGTCTCTCTGGAGACTTGGGCTCTCGGGCGCAGGTGTTCGGGCTGTGGTAATTGGGTGAGTCATTCATTAAAGGAAATGCGATTTAAAATCTATTACGCTCTTTAAAAACACAAAGCTTTTGATTCGCCCCACCCACTTCTGGCCCAAGCCCAGCAGTGTCCAGGGTTCTCCTGTGCTTGGCAGGACTGTTCCTGCAGAGGAGCAGCACCACACAGACCTCACCCTCTCCCATCCCCTGAATCCTGCTGCTTCGTAAAATCTCCTCTCAGTTTTGCAAAGCCCTTTTAATTTCTTCTGCAATTTTCTGCAAATAACCAAAAAGGGGAAGCTGGAGAAACCTGGAAGGTAAAAGAGGATCCATCACCCCAATCTAGGAGGATAAATTGGATGATAAAACACAGCCCAGCTGAAGGACACAGAGAAACTCTTTAGTCTGGGGGAAGGGGGGAGAGAAAGGAGTTTGATCAAAGAAAATGCCAGGTGATGTCTCCCAGCAGGGAAAGGCACCGCAATAACCAACAACCAAAAAGTTAAAGACAGACAAATTAAATACAGCACAAATGTTTAGCAGCAAAGGTGATTAACCTTTAAAAGCCACTACCAATGGCAGCCCTGGGTTCAGCATCTCCCGAGATCCTTAAATCAACCCTGAACACCTTTTCAGAAGATTTATGTTCGACAAACACCAAATCCAAGGCTCAGGAAAGAGTATCTAATGACTTTCCAGGGCCTGTTTATGTGATCTAAAAGTCCCTTCTGGCCCTAAATTCATTGCAGCGCTGCAGCTGATCCTCAATTGATCTCGGGAAGCAAAATCCTGCCCGGCCAACCCTGAAATCAAGACCCAAAGTTGGTCATTGAAGTTACTATAATCTCCTGAAATTCAAATGGGAGAAAGGTTCAATCAAACCTTCTCCTTCCCTCCTGTGCAGTTTTGGGGAGAATAAAGCACAAAAGGGTGGCTGGAGAGATTATCCTTGAGAATATGTTGAATTTGAGAATATAAATATTGAGAATAATCTGAAGAAGAAGACCAGAACAAGCTTCTAGGTCCACTTTTTCAATCCAGACAAGAAATAAGTTGACCCAAGCAGCTGCCCTGGCTCTGCAGGTACCCAAATTCTGTTGACAATGAGTGGCTCAGTGCCACTGGTGAGGACAGGTACTGGGACAGGTTGTCCTGCTCCTTGGGCAGAACAAGCCGTGACAGAAAAGCCACTTCAGAGCGGCATAATTGCAACGGCGGGGGGAGTTCTGTGTGCACAGACCTACTGGCAGAGGGAAAAATCACACTGCCAGCCAGCAATATCAGAGTGGCAAACACTGCCAGTGCCAAGGTCTGCTGTGGCTCCTTCTCTCTGCCTTTTCTTTCCAAGAGGATGCCCTTCATTTGCTCTTGCCCCGAGCTCAGCGATTCCCAGGAGTCACCGGAGCTTTCTGGAGCTCACCTTGTGGTCACCACCATCCCCACACCCCCAAGGGCTCTTGCACAGCCCAAAGACACCACTGTGGAGGGGGAGGATGGTGCCCAAGACACTTCCATGGTCACAGCATTGGGTGAGGCGAGTTCCAGACACCCAAACTCAGCACAAACGTGGCACACGGGTCTCACCCGGGCCTTAAACAGCCACAGACAAAGCCCAGCCCAACATCACCCTCCTGGTCAGGTCCCCCTTCACTGCTGGTTTATGGCAGCAGCCACTTCCAGCACAGACCTGGTCACAGCCCCCATTCTCCCTTTCTGCTCCAAGATCACAGAATGGTTTGGGTTGGGAGGGACCCTAAAGCCCATCTTGGTGCAACCCCTGCCACAGGCAGGGACACCTTGCACTGGACCAGGCTGCTCCAGGTTGGTTTGAGAGTCTCAAACCTGTGTAGTAGAGAAGCAGCTGGACTCAGAACCCTGTGCCAAGGCCTTTCCACCCTCACAGAGAAGAATTTCTCCCTAATATCCCAGCTAACCCTGCCCTCAGGCGGTGAGAAGCCATTCCCCCTCGTCCTGGTACCACCTGCTCCTGTGAAAAGTCACCCTGTGTTTGCTCTGGGATCACTTGCTTTTCCAGCACAAGATTTCCCTACAACACCAGGATTCCTGTCTTCTCCCGGGCTGGGCCCTCTCCAGGAAGTTTCACCTCTCTGAGCCTCTGCCACTGCTGCCCCTGACGTGGATGTGCACAAGCTCAGGGCACGCAGCCAATGGAAACATGGACATTTTATGGACAAGGCTGGATGGAGGAGCTGGCAGTGCTGGTTAATGGCTGGACTCAATGATCTTAGAGGTTTTTCCAACCTCAATTATTTGATAATTATAGGATTGAGCCTTTGCCTGGCTGCCTGTGTGGCACAAGCAATAACCTGGAATTCAGGTTCATCCACCACACACCAGGGCTGAAACCTCAATGTTAGCATCCTTCCCCACCAGCCCCATTATTCCCAGCTGGTGAGAGCTTTTCCCTGCCTCAAGCACATTTCTGCCTGCCCTGCCCCAACAGAAGCCCCATGCACACCCTCAGCATGCCCACAGCACACTGAACAGGTTCCCACTGCTCCAACTTCCAAGAGACAAACTCTCCTGACTTGCTCCTGGAGGCACTGGTGGAAATCAGTGGTGTCTTCTCCATCACAGGCTGCCAGGGGGCTGCATTTACCCTTGGAAGGATGAATATGATGTGAAGGATAAATTGCTCCTCCTTGAGCCTGGAGTCAGCGGCATTATCCCTGTGATCCAAGCAAGATCAGAAATGGTGCTTTTGGAGCATTTCTCTGTCGCTGTTGCACCGCGGACACGTAGAAAAACCACTCCAAGTCCAGGTCAGTAGGAATGGTGGCAAGGCCCATTTAATGGCTTTTTCCCGAGGTTTTTATATGTTAGTTCACAAAGTGAGCTGGATGGCATAAAGTAATTGGTCCTCTGGCCATCCACCCCTCGAGGGGGTTGGCCCAACTCTGGCACATCCGTTCCCAAGTGTTTTTCTGGTTGAAGCCTTACCAATCCCACAAAAGAATCTGCAGGTGCGAATATTTACAAAAGGATAACTTTGTTTTAGACAGCTTTCATTGGAAATACAGAGCGCTCGCAAAAAGCTGCAGAGAGCTGAAGAAACTCACTGCTGAAGCTTTTCCAGCATCCCCACACCCAGTGGATCTGACATACCTCATCCCCAGCCCAGTGCTGTTTATCCACACTCCACTCCCACCAAAGCCCCGGACACCCAGGGCAGCACGGGAGCGCTTTGGGCTGTGCAGGAGCCCCGTGGCACCCAGCGAGGCTCCGAGCCCCAGCCCTGCACCCCCCTGGCTGCCGATTCCTCCCCTGCCCAGGGGTGCAGCCTCCTGTCCCGAGGCAATCTGGAAGCAGCACCTGACCCTGGCCTGCTCTGAGCAGCTTCCAAGCAGCTTCCTGGCTCTAAAAAAACCCCCAGCGAGGACCTGGCTGCTACAACACAATGTAAGGGAGCAGGGAAGAAACCCACACGTCTCCTTGTCCTCTTGTTCCCTGTCCAGCCATAGGGCAAAAGGACAAGATGCCCCCCCCGTGAAGAAACAAAATCCCAGTGTGGAAAATCCCCCAGGAAACTTGGCAGGGCTTTCCCAGGAGAAGGCAGGGAGCCGGAGCTGGAGCTGCTCACAGCCGCCTGCTGAACGTACCGAAGGGGTAAATTAAATTCATTCATCTCATCCTGGCTCACAATGGCAGCGTTTTCACCCAACACACACGTTTCTGACAATCAGCTTAATTTACTTCAATAATAAATGAAAAAGGGAAGTTTTCCTTTATAGCAGAAATTGGGACCAAGTGCCACGGCGCTTTTTGTGTGGATTTTTTTTTTTTGGTGGGTTTTTTTTTTTTAAGCAAACTATTCAACTCGTTCTCTTTAAATAAAATGATTCCTTTATCTATTATTCATTTGAAATACAGAAGGAGGACACAAGAGACTGGAAGCGCATGGTTTGTTTCTGACACCTCTGGAATAGTTTTTAGGAAGACAAAATGCACAGAGCTTAGGGGGTTTGGTAGTTAGGAGCCCAAAACCTCCATTTCCTCTAGTTTATGATTTTATAATGTTGCCCATCACTCTGGTGCCTCCACGCAAATCTTTGCTGGTTGAACCTGTGTGATTTGCTTGCTGGGATTGCTCAAGACCAGCAGGTTCTGTCCTGTGCCCACACGTGTGAGATGCAGCTACACAGATTTATCCCAAACCATGATATGGGCAACTACAACAGCAAAAAAACCCCCAGCTTCCGTCAGGATTTTCCGTAGGGAAACCCTCCTTGGGATGCAGCTACACAGATTTATCCCAAACCATGATATGGGTGACTATAACAGCCAAAAAACCCCCAGCGTCAGTCAGGACATTCCATAGGGAAACCCTCCTTGGGATGCAGCTCCTGAAATGTTGGTTGTCCCTCTCTTTTAGGTGCAGCCTTGCACCAGGTACCCAGAGCAGCTGCAGACCTGTCTCCTTTCCATCCCAGCAGGCAGGATTCACCTTCATCCCTCTCCATCTACCCCAATACAAATATTTAAGATGTACTCAGGGCTCTCTTTATCAGTGGAGAGCGAGACCAGCAGCTCCAGAGGGCAATCCATCCAGCCAGCCTGTCTGGGAGGAGATGAATGGCCTCTGGAGATGCCCATTTCTTTCCACCGACCAGGGGGGAGCCCAAGGCGACAAACCCCAAACGTTGACATCCAACTTTTAGACGGTCAAGTCAGAGCAGATTAATCCAAGCCATTACTGGGGCCTTTAATTTTTGCTGGCTTGATTTACAAGTGCTTGCTCAGCACGTTGAGTCTCAATGTCACAACAGAGAGGGGGACCCTAAAGAGTTCCTTGTCCTCTTCCCACCTTGGACGTGGCCATTTGTACTCTGCCACACACCTCACTGCGTGAAATGCAGATAAAGTAAGAATTATTCTCGCTGCAAACTTTCTCTTGGAACTTGAAAAAGTGAAAATGTTCAATTAAGGTACATTGTTACCGGAGTTTGTAACACACTTGGAGACGACAAAGCTCTTTCTAGAGGAAGAATGTGTCATTATCCTCATCTCGTAGGTGGGGAAATGGCTGAGTCATGAATAAAACACAGGTCTGGAGCCAAAATCCACTGTTCTGTCCCTGTGAAACCCAACAGCATCCTGGGCTCATCCCACAGCCTGGGCAGAACACTGAGGGAGGGGATTCTCCCCCTCTGCTCTGCTGAGACCCCACTGTAGTGCTGAGTCCAGCTCTGGGGTCCCAGCAGAAGGACCTGGAGCTGCTGGACAGAATCTCCCAGCCTGGAGATGCTCCAGGGCTGGAGCCCCTCTGGAGCCAGGCTGGGAGAGCTGGGGGTGCTCACCTGGAGAGGAGAAGGCTCCAGGGAGACCTCAGAGACCCTGACAGGGCCTAAAGGGGCTCCAGGGAGAGCTGGAGAGGGACTGGGGACAAGGCATGGAGGGACAGGACACAGGGAATGGCTTCCCAGTGCCAGAGGGCAGGGCTGGATGGGATATTGGGAAGGAATTGTTCCCTGGGAGGGTGGGCAGGCCCTGGCACAGGGTGCCCAGAGCAGCTGTGGCTGCTCCACCCCTGGCAGTGCCCAAGGCCAGGCTGGATGGGGCTTGGGGCACCCTGGGCTAGTGGAAGATGTCCCTGCCATGGCAGGGGGTGGAACGAGGTGATTTTTAAGCTCCCTTCCAACTCAAACCCTGCTGGGGCTGTCTGACTCCAACAGCAGCAGGACGGGGGTGGCTTTGCCCAGCACGGCAGCGGCTCTGGCACTGCCCACGTGCCCTGTCACTGCAGCTGCAGGGGGACAGCTCCCAAGGACACCTTCCAGCCCTCCCTTGCAGCAGCTCACCCTGCTCCTGTGTGGGACAGACCTGCCTGGAGCCCACACTGCATCTGTCTTGCCTCTGAACTGGATGCCTCCCGGGGACTAATTAGGCTCCACACCCCGACCAGCGCTCATGGGTACATTTCAAGCTGTTTCCCAGCGCATCTGTGAGCTGAATCCAGCCCTTGGCTATTCAGATTTGGTTAATTGCAGCTGTTCTGGAGGCACCACGGAGCATTTTTTATTCCTGCAGCATTGTGTGCTAGCAGGTGGATCCCGTTCCTGTCAACTCCCAGCACCACATCCCTGCCCTCCCAACACCACGGCTCCCACAGGTGGGAGCCTCCAGCTGCAAGGAGGAGTGGGCTCCTCGAGGAGTGGTCTTCTCCAACAAGCAGAAGCCTGGGCATCTCCTGCTTTAACACAGGAGCTCTTGCTGACACCCTGCCCGACCTGTGCACTCAGCTGAAAATTGCAGCCTCACCTCTCTCCGGCTGGGAATGCACTTCCCTGCTCTCAGGGTAATGAAGTCCAGGTCCATAAAGCAAGGCACACAGAGCTGGCCCTAAGTGTGCCCTTAGATCACCTTCCCAGGGTTTTGTTCCTCTACCCACAGGCCACTCAATTAAAAGTTAATTTTTCCCTCAGCAGTCCTTGCTCAGCCAGGGCAAAGGGGAGAGCAGAGCAGGGGCTCCTCCAGGCCAGCCTGGGGCAGGGTTTGCTTTTGGCCACGGTTCCCCTGGGTTGGATGCTTGAAGTGGCTCCTGGGTGCAGCTAAGAAGGTTATTTGGGTTTTCTTTTACCATGTAGAGCCATTCTTCTGGAAGAAATTTTTACCAGTTCCCAAGGATTTGTGCTCATTCCTACTTCCATGACAGCACTGCAGCAACAGAGCTCTGCCCACAATGCAGAGCCTGCAGAGGCAGTGATTTACACCTGGTGGGGCTGGAAAAGTGAAGGACAATGCACTGTGGAGCTGAACGAAGCAGAAACAACAAAACCCACCCCAGCTCTTCACTTACCCCATCTCACACCCATTCCATCCCTTCTCCTCTGTCCTTTCCCTGCTCCAGAGCTCCCAGCTCCATCCTCTGGCTGGGCTGGGCTATTGGTCAGCGTTCCTGGGCTCTGGGTGAGCTTTGGCTGTTCAGGTTCCATTAGGCTGCCCCGTAGCCTTTACATCAAGTAATGGAACACATCCATCTCCTCCTGCTCCTCGCAGCAGCCAGGGAGAATCGGGCTGAGGAATGTTCATCAAGCCCTGAAAATCATTGGCACCTCATGAAGAGATGGAAAGAAACCCTGTGGGGTGCGTAGCAGGGCTGGGGGGCGGCAGGGGTGGCTTTCTCCGAGGAGATGACAGCTCTTTGTGGATGCTGAAAAAGCTTCAGCAGTGAATTTCTTCAGCTCTCTGCAGCATTTTGTGAGAGCTCTGTCTTTCCCATGCAAGCTGTCTAAAACAAAGTTACCATTTTGTGAACATCTGCACCTGCAGATTGTTTTGTGGGATTGTTATGGCTCTAACCAGCAAAATATTTGGGAATGGATGTCTTAGAATTTGGCCTACCCCCTTAAGGGGTGGATGGCCAGGGGACCAATTACTTTATGCCATTTAACACACTTTTTATCAACTAACATATAAAAGCCTCAGGAAAAACTGTTAAATCCCTTGCTGTTATTGATACCTGAGCCTGGACTCTGTGTGGTTTTTCTACCCCTCCACGGTGTGACAGTGACAGATATTCCTCTCTATCTGCACCAGCAGCAGCTCCTGGGGATGATGTGTTTAAGAACGGAGAGCCCTGGACCTTCAAAAGAGCCCAAACCTCCCCTCTGCACCTTGCAGATGTTTTGCAGCCAAAGGAACAGGGGAAGGGATTCAGACTCAGGGGGACGTGGAGCTTCTGAAGCCCACGTTGCACATTTAATCAAGACCAAACAATCCCTGTCACTCTTCTGAGAGTGGCAGCAAACATCCCCAGCCTCACAGGTGAGCAGAAATCTCAATAAAGTCACGCTCCAGCACCTTCTCTTTAGCCCTGCTGAAGAAACATCCCTTATTACGGAGCTCACACACAGGATATCAGATCCCTCCCTCTCCTAAGCCTCAATATTGCCCCAGAAATTAATATTTTCTACAGAGATTAAGTCCAGGCACTCACAAGAGCGCTTCAAAAAAAAAAAAAAAAAAAAACAACAGCAAAACAACCCCCCCCACCCCAAAAAATTTAAAAACAGTACTTCCACAGAGACAATAAAAAATTAAAAATAATCAATAGTCCCACAACAAGGAGCCAACAATTTTTGAGAACAATTTCTGAGACTTCATCCAGCAGCACTGCTGTAGATCCTCATCTCCCAGCTCAAGGCTGCCTTTCCCAAGGATCTGTCAGCTCCTTGGACACAAGAAGCCACCAACCCAACCCAAGCTCAACCAAACATGAAGAAATTCAAGCATTTTGCCTTATCCGAGGCTGGAAGTTCTTAGGGAGGAGCAGATCTGAGACTCAAGAGCAGCCTCTAGTTTCAGAGGCCAGTACTGTGCTCGGCCCTGGACCCTGCCCAGCTCCTGGAGGTTTGCTGACCTCCAAAGGTGCTGCTGCCATTCTCTTGGAAGCAAAGCTCCTTTTTCGTTGCAGTCCTTCCATGTTATTTTAGCAGCTGCTGTCTTCCAGGCTGCTGGAGTAAGAGATTAATGCTTTAATTATCCCATCTGAAAGCTGGGAGGCTGAGCTGGTGGATGGTATACGGCACCGACTCCTGGCACTTGTGGATCTAGAGGGAGTACGCACTAAAATCAAGCTGGAATCCAAGTGAGGAATAAAAGTGGGAAAAGAAGTAAGACAGCAATCAGAATAATGTGCTTTTAATGCCCAATATCTCACAACCAGCTGGGGCTAGAAATTAAAGCCTCCTGCTTGTTGCGAGTGGGGGATCCTGTCTTGCAAAGAGTTTATCTCTCCCATCTCCACCCCTAGTGCTGCAGGAGGCACCGATGCTGAAGTTCCCTGCCTTTGCTCCGTGTTCTGGAACACACCCAGAAGCACCTGATCACCCTCCTGTCCTCTCCCAGACAGATCAGGGGGGCATCCCAGTGCTCCTGCATCCCCTTCCTTGGGCACAGCCTGCAGGCTGCTGCACCCCCAGTGTGGATGAGGATCTAGGAGAGGACAACCCAGCTGGATCCCTTCACTTTCCAGCAGTAACGCCTCCATCCCACGTGGCAGCTCTGGGGCTGGCTGACAGCACAGCTGGAGCACCGTCACGGCTGGTTCTGCAGCCCTGCCACCTCTGCAGCCCTGCCATTCTCCTGTTTCCCTCCTCTCCTTTTTTTCTCCACTCCTCATTTTTCTCCCTCTGCCTTCATTCTCTCACCACCTCAACCTATTTTTCTCTCCTCGCCCTGCTCCCCACCATCCCTCTCTCTGCTCCCCCTCCCTCCTACTTAGGAGGAGATCAATATACTGGGAATGCTGACTAGGGAATTAAATCCAGCCAGCCTGTCTCTTTGAGAGACCTCTCACTAATCAGCTTGGATGGATTCCTATTCCCCCCTCCACTCGCACGAGAACCTGCGATGAATTCCTCCATCCCTGGTTCCTGCACACAAGAAGGCAAATGCCTCTCTCATCTGCTCTGCACTCGGCTTTTCTTCTCCATGTCTGGATCAAGCAGGTTGGAGGCAATAGCAGCACTACCTTGCCTGCTTCTATTTTCTCTCTGAGCTGTGATCCTGACTGGAACGCTGTCTGTGAGTGAGTAATTCCGTCCTCTCAGCTGTGGGCTCCGTCTGTAGCACGTGGGGCTTCTGTGCTCTGGCACATCTCTTCTCAGAGCACAGCTGAGAAGGAGAATGGTGCAAATCAGGCTTTTCAGGGGCACATTTATCATCCTCCGTGTCTTTCAAATGAGGAGTTTCACAGGAATTATGCTCATGGATGTGCTGCCATGCCTGCTTCGCTCAGGGCTGTCCTGTGCCTCGCTCTGTCAGAGGGGATGTTCAGGCAGAGGCTTCCCAAAAAACAAGGGCAGGGCAGAGGATGGAAACCAGGCAGCCCAGCGCACACAAAGCTCTCCAAGCCCAGCCTCACACTGCAAAGGTTCTGCCATAATGGCTAAATCCTGCCTGAAATTCCATCCTGTGCTGACTTCTGCTGCTCTGAAATCTGCTTGTTTGACCCCAAACCACAGCTGACACATCCCACTGCCTTTTACAGCTATTTTTTATCAGAGAGTTCTGAAAATGGTTGGGAAATGTTGAAATGTTCCTTTTTGACATTTCTGTTGCCTGACATTCCTGAACTGCAGTGTTTAACTTAGGCTTTTTGGGCTCAATCAAAGCACCAGGTTGGGATTTGGTTCCTGCAACACAGGAGAAATATGGATGCATGACAAGGGACTGGGTGACCAGGATGGAAACCTGGCCCATGAAGCCCACGATCCAAAATATGATCCCCTGGGCACAGCAGATGGATTCACACATCAGTATCCAACTAAAGGAAAACTTTGGCTTGCTTTGCTGAAAAAAAGATGTTCCAATTTCAGCTGCCCAAAGCTGATCTCGCTAGAGCCCTTAGAGTAAAATAATATGGAAGGGGGGGGAACACCAAGTCCTCATAAACATAATTAAAAACAAAACTCAATTTTGTAGCCTCCCCATGTTCCTCAAACAGGCAGTCCCATGAGCAGCCCTGCTAATGAAGCCTGGCTGCCTATGGATCGGTGTCTCACGGCTCAATTCTCTGATGTCTAATGAGGTGCAAGCTCTGATCAAAGTTTTCCCCCAGCGTTGGGGAATTCATAACAATGCACTCATCTGGGAACACACTCATCCTCCAAGGCTCCCCAGCAGCAGCTGCTGCCTCTCCTCCCACAGCTGCTCTCACTGGGTGGATTCTCAGCCCCTCACCAAGCTGCCCACACCCAACCCACACAACCTGTGGGTGCAGTTTGGCTGGAAAGACTGAAAAACATCACAATCACACACACAGAGCCCCAGGGAACCTGCTCCCCTGAAAGTCTGGCTCTGAAGAGTTTGCCAGAGACTTCCCAACCTCTGATGCTGCAAGGTGGGCACTTGAGCCATTAGCACAAGAAGGGAATGTTCAAACAGTGACAGGCAGATCACAACAGAACAGGGGGGAATGGTTTTAAACTGAAAGAGGACAGATTTTGGATTATTTGTTAGTTGAGGGAGCTGAGCACCTGGCACAGGGTGCCCAGAGAAGCCACCCCATCCCTGGCAGTGTCCAAGGCCAGGTTGGCTGTGGCTCTGAGCAACCTGGGCTAGTGGAAGGTGTCCCTGCTCATGGCAGGGGGTGGAACAGGATGAGCTGCAAGGTCCCTTCCAACCCAAAATCCTTCTGGGACTGTGTGTGACAGCAGCAGGACAGAGCCCCTCTGATCAGAACCCGGTGTTTCACCACCGTGGATCAAGCATTTGCATCACCCCCTTCTCCCCTAAAGCCACAGGCACCGGGAATGCTGGAGAGTAGGACACCAAAAAAGATTTGAGGCATGTGGGTGGAGAAGAGATGCTGTTTGGTCCGAGGGGAGGCAGGCAAGGAGCTGCAGGAGCTCACCAGCTGCTGGTCCTTTATTGTAACAGAGGATCACGAGTGATGCAGAAGTAATTTCCGTGCATGGCTGCCTACGCAGGATGCAAGTGAAGTGAACCAAACTCGGCGCCGACATGTGTACGACTACGCCTGTGCGCTTGAACATGCATGCAAACAAGCTCTGCTCCTCCAAACCCTCCCATAGGCTCATCTCTGCATCCAAATGAAGCAAAATCAGTGTTTACCAGCATTTCTAGAGCTCGCTGACAGCCAAAATACAAGATTTCAGCTGCTGAGGCCCTCCAAGGATTATCGTGGGTTTTTCATCAGCCTTTTCAGTCTCTGGCAGTGGTGTCAGAGACAAGTGGGGCTGAGCGGGGCAGGACACGCTGTGCCTCGATGTGTGCCCGCTGTGCCCAGGACAGATGGGTTCAAACAGAGCAGCGGAGTCTGTGCAAGCCCCAACAGCACAGGGAGAACCTCAGCAGGCCAAGGGAGGGCACAACAGGAGTGGAAGCAGAGCTTTGTCCCAAGCAGAGCTTTTTCCCTGTCCCCAGGTCTGTTGCACGAGTGAGAAGAGGTACAAGGCAGTGGGAAGATGCAATTCTCTGCTTCACCATTCCCTCCAAACCCAGCTCACTGGGACATTGCTCTGGTGCCATTTAAAGAATCCCAGGATGGTTTGGGTTGGAAGGGACCTTAAGGACCATCTCCTTCTACTCCCCTCTCACTTTCCTCTCACAGTGGGCAGGGACACGTCCCATTAAACCACATTGCTCCAAGCCATGCCCAACCTGGCTTTGACCAGTTCCAGGGATGGGGCAGCCTCAGCCCAACCACTCTGGGATTGTTGGGTGATAAAGCCCTGGTGAGATGCCTTGAGCAGGAGCTCAGGAGCTCAGGAGCTCATTGCTGCAGGGGGCTGGATGCCTTTGGCTCAACACAAAACAAGCTGAACACCCCAACGTGGAGCATCAGGGCAGGCTGAGAAGCTGTCTCGGGGAGAAGCTGTCCCTGCCAAGGCACTGGCACGGGTGGGATGAAGGGATGTGCCAGCCCCTCCTGCTCCAGCTGAGGCCGCGGATGCTGGCAGCTGCCAGGACCCGCCAGGAGGGAGGATGGCTCTGCCCTGAGCGGGGATGGCCGAGCTCCTGCTCTGAGCTGGCAGCCTCGGCTCATTTCCATCGCTGCAGCTCTGTGTGAGCTGAGCCCTGAGCCCTGAGCCCAGCCACGTTCAGTGCCCCACACTCAGTGCCCTCACAGACCCCTCCTTGCAGCCGGGACCACCCCCCCCCATGCTAAGGAGTGGCAAAGGGGGCATCAGTGCTGCCAGCCCGTCTGCCAGGCTAGGGACACCTCTGAAACAGGCATCACACTTGACCCTCATCCTCTTCTTAATTGCCAGCACGGGTATTAAATTGCAGCCTTTTATTCATGGACAGGTGTGTGTCTTTGTCAGAGGTCCCTGCTTAAATCATCCACCTCGTCTCCAATAACAATGTTAATGATGCTCAGAGCCAGCTCTGGACTGTAAAACATATTTCCCTGATGTTTGTTCAATAATTCTCTGAGAATTAAAAACATCTATTACCGGCTGCAGGATGCTAAGAGGCCCCTGGAGCAGAGACCAGGCTGTAACTCACCGGAGGGGCTCAGCTGATGCTGCAGATGCTGTTATCCGAGTCCCAGGCTCTGGCACCCCAGGGCGTTTGACTCAGTACCAACGTGTGGGCACTGCAGCACAGTCAGTGAGGGTTATTGAGGGTTATCAGCCGTGTCCACATCCCTGATGTGCTCCAGGAGTGCTCCTGGGACACAACATCTCCAGCTGCCCTTTACCATCACTGGCACTGCCGTTATCCCAAAGCACAGGGGCTGTAGCAAGGCTCCACTTGCCAAAACATCCCAAACCCAGCATTCTTGCTCTGCATCACTCACAAACTCAACGGAAAAAAGGAGGGAGGAAAGCTGCTGAGGGAAGGCAAGCATGGAAGGAGGGAGGATGACACTGTGCCACTCGGTGGCACTGCGGGAACGGAGCCCAGGTGTGCCCAGCTGCATCACCACGCTGCTAAAAATACCCATTCACCACCCAAACCTTCAGCCACAGCGTGTGTGAAAAAGCTGCCTCGACACACACCGTGCCACAGAATAGTCCCCATGCCTGTCATGACTTCTGGCAGCTCGGAAATGTTGTTTCTGGAAAAATATTTATCCTGTTAATGAAGCCGAGGCAGCAGCGGAGGCCCCAGAAGGTCAGAGCAGCACTCGCTGCAATCAACTCCCTTCACAGCGCCCGCTGAATGGGGCTCTGATTGCAGATGCCAATCAGAGCACTCAATTTTCCCTGCCTATTTGGGAATTAAAACATAAAGGCCCTTTCCCAGACACTGCATTTAAGGGTGGTTTATATAACATAATCTTGTGGGCAGAAAGCCAGATGGGTTTGGAGGGTGGGATGCTGCAGTTGAGTGACTCGATGGAGATAGAAAATACATCTTAAGACATGTGCTCCAGGGAGAGTTAGAGAAGGTGTTGGGTGTTGCTATCCATGGAAATCCCCCTGGCATCACCAGGAACCTCCAGGACACAGGGTTTTCCTGCAGCTGCCTCAGGACTGAGCTGTTTCCAGTGGCCACCGGCCAAGACGCAGGCTGCCTGTTTGGTTCTGCTGCCTGTTAATTTTAATTATTATTGGTATTTCTGAGCATCTTTGCGTCTCACCCAAACAATGAGACAGTTGGATGATCAGCAGGCAAGAGGAGAAATGAAAACAAACTAATCCAGTCCTGAAAAAAACGCTTCTTCCGCTCATAAAATGCGCAGCGCTCGACGGCTGTGGAGCGCCTGGACTCGTCCCGCAGTAGGCGCTCACGATTTCCATTTAAATCATCGGAATTAAAGAGCAGCACGAGTTAGAGCATCTGTCTCAAGATTCCCGTGCCTCCCCATGCCCCCATGAGCACAGCTGCTCGGATCAGGGATGGAGGAGGGAGCTGCAAATTCACCCAAGACTGATGGAAATCAGACGTGAGCTGGAAGTGATTCCCAAGTGCGGGGGTGAGATGTCGTCGCGCTGGGTGGAGTCACAGAGGGAGGCTTAGGTGACAGGGAAGTCACCTTTTGCCCAGGGAAGTGGCGGAATCGCCATCCTGGGAAGTGTGCAGAAGGAATGTGGATGTGGCACTTGGGGACATGAAATGGCAGCACTGGAGGAACAGCTGGACTCGATCTTGAAGGGATTTTCCAGCCCTCCTGATTCCACGGCAGCGCGCGGAGCACCAGACTTCCACCTTTTCCAGGTTTTTGCAGAGTTCAAAGGAGAGCTGAGCGGAAGAACGTGTGTGGTCGCTCCCTGCTCTGATGGGATTCAGGAGATGGAAGGGAGACATTCCAGAGCTGGAAAGCCAACTTCCCACTGGACTCATCCCTCGGCATCCCGGGCTGGGATCCCAGGTCAATGCGTGTCACCCCTCTCCCGAGGCTCCCTTGCATGCACTGGGAAGCAGGCACCGATCAAATCTCTTGGGACCTTTTCCCTTTGGCTCAGGTATGGAGCTTTTCCTCGCTTCACTCTTAAATCAGCAAACTCCCCCAGCCCTTGTCGCCCTGGGGAAGTGAAGAACTGAATGCAAAGCTTCCCCAGGTTGGGCAAAGCCACCCAGGGAGTCCGAGGGAGCTCTGTCCATCCCTGGGATGGCTCTGATGTGGGACAAGGGGTGATCCAGCCAAGAGCCAATGCTCGGACAAGAGCCACTGTGTTGGGAGGAGAAGAAGCCACCTTGTTGTGAGTGGCCCAGGCAGCTCTTGGTCTGGGGACACCACGGGGCTGCCTCAGCAAGTGCTACATCCCAGCTGGAACATGAGAATGTGGCAGCCTCCTGTGTGTGCAACCCTCAGGGGCACACCCAACCCACCCACCCTTCCCATCCTCTGCTTCAGCAACACAGGGAGGATGGAGAGGATGTAAGAAGGAAAAGAAAACAGAAAAATCCCAAGGAAATAATCGTGCTTCCTCCAGATTAACTCGTTTTCCCCACAGAGCCTCCCTGCTCCACGCAGGAGCTCATGTCAGCACACGGGTTATGCACCTCAGAGCTGCTCTTTGCAGCTCTGCTCTGGTGACAGCACAACAGAGACATTTCAAACCCCCCACGGACCATCCTGATGTGTTTCTGCTCATCCATTCCCTTCCCTCGCAACCCGCCGGAGAACACATCTGCTCTCTGATCCTGCCACCGCATGGAAACGCTGCTCTCAAGTGCCTCTACTCCAAAACAAGGCTTTAATTACAGGAGAAGAGAGCCCATCAGATCTCTTAATTTAGCCTCTCTTCTTATTAATTAAACCACAAGACATTTAAAGTAGAAAAGTGTTGGTGGGCAGCTGAAATCAGCCCCCCGGTGGTGTTTTGGGAAGGCAAAGCATCCCCGTGGTCCTCGATTTCTGCCCCAGGGGTCGGAATGGGAAAAGTTTTCGCTCCGGCTATTTTTGTGCAAATCAATGTCACCAGTACGTGGCTGCCAGTAGGGAGCAGCACGGCAGCTCTTTACGGTACTCCAGGGAGCATGGAACAGCACTGGAGAAGCGCCCCTGGATCCTGGATCCCTCCTGGATCCCCCAAGGTACCCGGCACATCCTAAAGCCCAACATCGAGCGAGGCCAGCAGAGCTGCAGCTCGCCCAGCCCCAGGAAGGCACCTCCTTGCAGAGCTCAGCACCCTCCTTGGAGCTGGGGTGGCTGCTGATGGAGGGCTCTGAAGGTGCCGTGACACAATTCCCAGCCCGGCATGAGCCGCGTGGGGCTCGGGATCTCTGAGCCACTCTTTGTGTGGGGGTACGGAAGCGTTTCTATCTGTGCTGGGTACTCATCCAGCGAGCAAATATCCCCTGCCTGAAGCAGCCTCTGTGTGTGCAGATACCAGCGAGACCCACCAGAAGAAGGATAAAGAGAAAAAAAAGAAAAAGAAAATTAAAGAACCCAACCCGAAACCCAAAGCCTTCCTCCGGCATTCATCATTTTAATTAGCGGAGCTGTGCCTGGAATCTCAATGGGAGATTACACCACAAAGAGAGCCGGGCGGAATAGCACAAGTGGCTCCTCTCACTTCAGAAACGAACGGAGCTGCCTGTGAAATTATTAGGGATATTATGTGTCCCATTTCCAGCCCGACACGCACATCCTGGGGGCTCACCCGCCAGCAGCCGAGATGCTTCCAAGCCGGGTGACATCTCCAGCACCAGTGTCCTGCCAAATCATTCACCCTCAGGGCTTGGTCCTTCGTCCCTACCCCGCTCTTCACCCACCCAGACTTCGCTTACTGAGCCCCTGGCATGGGAATATAAACACTGGGAAGCGGAGGAGGCTCCAAGCACAGTCAGCCCCGTGGCACCGGGTTGCCTACAGATCACACACACAGCAGGTGCCATCCGTATGGATACATTAAAAAACACATGGACACCAATCTTCCATGCCCCAAACGTCCTCAGATAATCATAAACATCGTGGGAGTACATCAAAACTTGCTCCCTTTCCCTTGCAGTTGCCTTGTTCTCTCCTATAAGGGTTAAACACTTCCTCTGTGGAGATTAAAGCCATGATTTCACATTAAATACGCCACGAGCTGGGAATGCACAGCCCTGACTGTATTTGTGCATCTGCTCCAAGCACAGGCAATCCTAAGGGACCACTTCTGCTGGCCATGAGGGAGAGATAACGGGACGGCAGCACAACCCCACATCCAGCATTCCCTGTAAATTGTTATGACCCATCCAATTGCCTGAATAAATAGGTGGTGAACAGGAAGCTAAAGAATCACCCCAGTTTGTCTCCCCTAAAAGCTTCCTTACTGTAATCTCATTTCTTTATTCAAGGCGCCTTGGTATGTTGTACAGAGACATTGCTCTGCCTCCCTGACCAGCTCTGGAGCTCTTTCCCTATCTCTGAGTGGAAGTTACTGGAGTAAGGAGCGTTCCAGGCATGCGGTGTTACCGCTTTGTGCTGAATTGGAGGCTACAAACGCCTTCACATCCACTCAGCGTTCCGATGATGAAACAGAAATGAGGCAGCACCGGCTGGAAACTCAGCCAAAAGCCCCTTCCCGAGGTTAAAAATCCCAAAGGTGGCATGGAAAGGAGTTAAAGCTGCTCTGCGAGATTTCACACGCTCGTGCGGGGTTTTCGGGAGCTTGGCTGGCGCCTCCGACAGAAGCGCCAACACGCCTCGAGGCAGCCTGGTGCTCCAGAAACATCCCGGTGCTCCGGCAGCATCCCGAGGCTCCAGCAGCGCCCTGGGCAACCTGGTGCTCCAACAGTATCCTGGTGGCCAGCAGCATCCTGGGCAGCCTGGTGCCCCGTGACATCCCAGGGCAGCTCCCACAGCATCCCGGGCAGTCAGCTTCAGCGGCAGTGCCTCCAACCCCTCTTTGCAAGGCGATGGGGGAAGCCACCTACTCCCTAAAAACCCTCCAAACCTAATGGTGGAAATGCAAATCAGAGCTAGTTCTGCTTATTAAAGCAATTCCCCGGCAGAGAGGACATTCCAGGAAAAGCCGCTTTCGGAGATGATGAGTGCAATTTGTAGATCGTTATCGCTCGGATAAAATCAGAGGACTTTAAAACAATTGGAAATGTTGAGTTTAGACCCTCTCCCCTTGGGATATAATGTACTCTTTAATGCTGCTGTGTGTAAGTAACGCTGGAATTGCCCGCAGTGATACATTCCCACTGCGGAGAACGGAGCCGGGATCTGCGGCTGTGGAAACAAACCCTCCCAAACCAAAGGAAAGGCATCATTAGCCAGCGGCAGCGACGCTTTCATCCTCCCCCTGGGCGGAGAAAAGCCACCTCTGTCCCCTGCAGCCACTCTTTGGCAGCACCTAAGTGCTATTCCAAGACTTTTAAAAGACTTACGGGAGGAACCGAGCGGTGGGGAAAGCCCCGGGGAGCTCCCACAGGGAAAGCAGGGGCTAACTAAGGTAAGAGGAGGAGTTTGACCCTAAATTGAGAATTTATTCAAAGGCAGAAAAAGCCTCTCAGCACAGGACCTTGTCTCGCCCCAACTCTTCCCACGATCCTCCATCCTCTGCACGTCCACAAAAATCCCATCTCTGGGCTGGAGCAGTTCGGAAGGCTCCAAAACCGCATCCCTCTGACCCCACGCACGGTCCCTCGCCACGAGCAAACCCGTAATTCCCGATATTCATCCACTGGAAGCGCAACCAGAGAGGGCAGGGCGAGGCTTGGCGAGCCTGGAGCTGTTCAGGAATGAGAACGGGAATGCTGCCCAGCTGCCTCTCCAAAAGCGGGCCCGTTAAACCGCGGGGAGAAGGGATGCTCACGGACGGCGGCGGCTCTTGCATCGCCTCATAAATATTTAACGGGGAGCACTTTGGGAAGAGGAATGTTATTAAGGCTGGTGTCGGCTGCGGCTCCAAATGTGGCCGTACATCAGATGTCGCCAGTCTGGTGTGTAAAACCCTCTCAGAGCAGCCGCTGGCAAAGCGGTTTCTTCAGGGTAGGGAAAAAAAAACAAATTCAGAAAAACGGTGTGGGGGGGAAACAAGGAAAATAAAGTAAAATCACGAGTTGTGGAGCCCTGGGGAGCTGCGTGTAAATGTTTGAGCGATACCCTGCCCATAGATCAGACCTTCACAATCACCTACAGCTACACAGGCAGCTTCAAGAGGGGGGAGAAGGGGAGGGGCAAAGGCAAATCCCAGTCAAACAGAATGCATTGGCTGAAAAGCAACCCTTGGCAGCAGTTTTTAGCATAAACACATTGTTGGGTGTTATTTTTTCCCTCCTGCAATGGCAAATTAATACTTTTATTGCTGCCAAAGATGCTCTAATAACATTTATTCCGGCACTTTATGCTTTATTAAGATGCTTTTGACTTCTTTTGGGGCCTGGTTTTATTTTTCTTTGGACTATTGATATAATTTCCTTCATCAGCACCTTGACAACCCCAGAGGGATGGAAAAAGCCTGCTCTAGCTGAGAGCAAATCCATCTAAGGCCCTCTCCTGCAGGTTAAGAGCCAGACTGGGCTCCCACTCACTTTTTGGAGCACCCAGGAATCATGGAGCAAACCAAGCTCCTGCTTGTTGAAGCCAATAAGTTTTTCCAACACTGGGGATCAATCCCAAGGACTCAGAGCAGAAACCTGCCTCAAAATATGAATTTGAGTTCCTATCTTCGGAGCTCTCAAGCTTCTCCCCATTTGCTGCCAGGTTCCCTGGTGCACCCACCCTGCCAGCAGGGACACAGGGATTAAAAACGAGTGATCCAAGGACAGCAGCCTGGACAAACCCACTTCTGTTTGAGTCCTGATGCTAAAATATCACCTCATCCCCATAATGTCCTCCTGAACTACACAGAACTTGCCAGGTGTTCCTTTCCATTCCAAAACACCGATAATTCCTTTTATTGGGCTTCCACAACCTGGTTCCTCGCTCCCACTGCAAAATCAGGGACAGTTACAGTGGCTGTTGCTCATTGACCATCTGAGCAATGACTTATGAAGTGTATTTGAATAGGAAATAGGACTATTAAGGCACTTGGCAATATGGCAGGAGCAAAAGCAGCTCATCACTTCATCATTTGGTTTAAAAAATACTGAGAATTATTTTTCCTCCCTAATTATCATAATGCAAACCTGGGGAAGGGATGTGTGTGTGTGGAAAGGACAGAGGGCTGCTGGGATGGGCAGGGAAAGAAAGGGATTTATAAATTCTCCCCAAAAAAGTGGCGAGACAACCCCGAGTGCAAAGGCTGGGGGGATGGATCCTGCATCTTCCTGCCCTAAATACCCTCAGCACCTGCAGCAGGCAGCTCCACATGGAAACCTCTGGAACATCCAAGAAACCCCAGGAAGCATCACCGAATGATGAGCACGGTGTGAAGCAGGGCTTGGTCCCTCCTCGCCCATTTCCCATCCTTCCACCCCAAAACGCCGCTGCTGCCCTCATGATCCCTGGCAGGCTCAGGCAGTCCCAGCCCCGCTTGTCAGCACTGGGTTCATTTAATCCGTGCATGTGTTTAATTCCCCACACTCTGGCATTTCCCTCCTCTATCACTTTTCACAGCCTGTCAGTCCCCAAATCCTTTCCTGAGCAGCCACATGCCACAGCTACTTAGGAATTACGCCAGCTCCAGCAGTCATTAGGCACTTCCCATGTCCTACACGCAGCTGTGAACGCTCCCGCTGCCGAGGCTCACTCTGACAGTGCATCAGCCGCCAGACGGGCGGGAAGGTGAGCAGGGATGGCACCCGCCACGCTCCTGCCTTCAGAGCTTTCAGGTCGTTAACGCCGTGGGGTTTTGCTTTAAAACTTCAGAAGTTCCATTTGTTTTCTCTGCTTGAGGAGTTGGAGATTCCTCGTTGCCCGTTTGTCCCACCACGGCCCCCGCTGAAGGTGATTCACCCCTTATCCTGAACTTGGCTCCGGCTCCAGGGAAAACACTCCTTCCAGCTTTCCCTGGGCATCCAGGGGTGCCAGCAGCTGCCTCCTGGGCTGGGCACAGCATGGCTCTGATCTCCTCTGCCAGGTCTGCGGGGGGTTAAGATACCTGGAGATGTAGCTCCAGTGCCTGGGGGGATTCCAGCATGCACCAGCTGGAGAGGGGCTTATTCCCCATGGAAACCCACAGGACACAAATGCACCACCTGCTCAAGGGCTGCCAGAATTCCTGGTGCCTCCAGGTCCCCCTCAGTGCTACCCCACCTGCTTTAAGTGTTTTGCTGCTAAGTCTGGGGCTGCTCCTGTGCTCACAAACCACCTGTTTGACTTTGGATGGTACCACAAGAGAAAATCATCTTCCCTTCCTTTAGCCCAGCACGTGTTGCCAGTAAATATCTGCTTTTTTTTTGGTTTTTTTTAAACAAATAATCATAGAATCCCTGGATGGTTTGAGCTGCAAAGGGCCTCAAAGCTCATCTTGTTCCAAGGGATACCTTTCACTTGACTGGTTTAACAGAGGGAAACTGAGGCACGCCAAAGAAACAGGACCTGCCCACCCATCATTCCACAAAGAGCCACATCCCTAGCTGGGAATGTAACCAAGAGAACCGAACAGAGGGGTGGTGAGAAGACTTCCCTGTGCTCCAGCACAGCTCACACCCTCACCTCCCCAACAAACCCAATCCCATGGCAATTCCCATCCTGACGAGCTCTGGTTTTCCCCCTGGAGTCATTAGAGAAATCCATGAGGGCAGCGAGGGGAAACCAGCGCTTGCCCTTCGCAAGGTCAACAAAAATCCCTCCAAGTGTCATAGAGTTTTGCGAGTCCTAAATGAAGCAATTGCTTAATCTACCTGGGGATTGCAGTTATTATATCCACTGCCGTAAACAAGCCTCGGCTCCAGCTCCCAAGGATTGCACCGGCGGAGAGGAGCCGAGGCTAAATTGACAAGTTGTCTCTGCTGCCCTTGAAACTCAATTTGCCATCGCTCACCTCATTTCAAATTAGCACAGAGACAAACCTCGTCAACCGAGCTGCTCTTCTGGGGCTCTTACACAACATCCCTGCTCCACACGCTGGCAGTTCAGGGGCTTATCCTGCTGCAGCAGGGATAGGGGAAAACTGGAGATTAAATGCAGACCCTCGAACGTGGTCAAAGCTGCCTGAAGTGTTCCTGGCCAGGTTGGATGAGGCTTGGACAATGTGGGATAGGAGAAGGTGTTGCTGTCCATGACAGGGGGTGGAACAAGATGAGCTTTAAGGTCCCTTCCAGCCCATGATTCTATAAAATTAAGGAGCAATTCAGCCTTTTGCCAAAAAGCCCACAAAAGGCGTGTACATCCCTGAAATCCTTTCCTGAACACTTAGAAGGGATGAGCACAGGAGCAGAGCTCTGACAGAGGAGGGGTTTGTACCTGCTCCAAGGCACCAGCTGGGACTGTGCCAAACGCTCGCAGCGGGCTGGGATGGCTCAAGGAAGAAGAGATCCTCCAGATTTGTGTGCAACTTTTTTGAAAAGGGCCCTGAATAGAAATGGGCTCGAACCACATTTGCAACAAACGGGCTCAGCATCCAGGGAATTCGCTTTGTATTTTCAAAAAGAGGAGTTTTCAATAGCTGTGATTTCAGGTGAAAGTTTCATATCAATGCTGGGGGGATGGTAAAAAAAAAGGAAAAAAATACCAAAAGCAGTATTATTAAGCTGGAGCCTGAAATGGTCTTGTTTTCACACCTGAACCCGGATCTGGTAGAAGCTGCTGCTGCCACTTGTGCACTTGTGCCAGAACTTAATGCCAACAGCCCTCTGCCTTCAGAGAGATGGGGCTCATTCACATGTGCTGGAACAGACCTGGTGCTCTGGGGACCCCCCTCAGCAGTGGGGTGGGGTTTGCAGTGAAGTTAACATGGACATGCAGCCAAGAGGGGCTGCAATTGCCTTCCCAGCACAGCCACAGCCACGTGTGAGCTGCCCCAGCACCTCTCCTGCTGCCATTCACACGGGCTGGCACTCAGCCATCAACCCCCTGTTGATGTTCCTCAAGGAGGGATTAAAACCATGCTGTGATCCACCTCGTTGCTCTCAGAAGCACCACCTTCTCCCACCTCCAGGAAGCTCCTGAGGTGCCCAAACCTGGTTCTGCAGCCCTCAGAAAGGGAAACATCCACAGATTCTCCTGAGCTGCAAAGGGAAGGCTGAGTAGCCAAGCAAAGGAGAAAAATGCACTTTTGGGGAGATCTGGGGGGTGAGGATATGGATACTGAAAAAGCTTCAGCAGTGAATTTCTTCAGCTCTCTGCAGCATTTTGTGAGAGCTCTGTCTTTCCCATGCAAGCTGTCTAAAACAAAGTTACCAGTTTGTACACTTCTTGCACCTGCAGATTGTTTTGCCAGGTTGTAATGGTTCTAACCAGCAAAATATTTGGGAATGGATGGCTTAGAATTTGGCCAATCCCCTCAAGAGGTGGATGGCCAGAAGATCAATTACCTTATGCCATTTGACACACTTTTTGCCAACTAACATATAAAAGCCTCAGAAAAACCATTCAGTCACTTGCTGCCATTGACACCTGAGCCTGGACTCTGTGTGGTCTTCTCTGCCCGCCCACAGTGTGACAGTGACACGAGGATGCTGCTCCCTGCCCTTCCCAGCTTTGCTCAGCACCAAACACAAGCAGGGCTGGGGGTGCTCAGTGCAGCCAAATCCCTGCAGACCCCGCGCTGCAGAGGGACTGATGTGACAGAGCTGCTCACGTTCGATCCCCCTCAGGACACGGAGGGACAGTGGGCCTGACGTGGCTGCCGTGTGCCCCCGCTGCCTGCACTGAGGGCCCCTTGACAGCTGGGCCAGCAATGGCTTTTGGCCCCAGCGCCACAGGCAGTGCTGCCGTAGGCAGCACAAGAGGCCTTGTGTACACCGTGTCCCCTCCCTGTGTCCCCTATGTCCCCTGTGTCCCCTGTGTCCCTTGTGTCCCTTGTGTCCCCAGGATGGGAGTGCATAAAGAGCCAGTGTTGCTGGCGCCGGCATTCCCGGCTGACCGGTGCCCGCCTGCCTTTCCCACCCCCGGATCTGCAGCTGCCCTGACCCCCAGCACCCCACTGGTAGCAGGCACAAGGGGCACCCCCGTGCTGGAAGGAGGCAGGTACCAAGCTCAGGTCCCTGATCCAGTCTCTCCAGGATACCGGGACAGCAGCACAAGCACTTCCCTTGAGCATCATGGCTTTGATGCTTGTCCTGACCCCGACACCTCTGCAATAGCTTGCAGGCCTAAGGGCATCGGGTGTTAAAACAGCATGTGTTAAGAAATTCCTTATTGGTTTTGGTATCTCAGCATCAAATCTTTCACAAAACTAGCATCTTCTTTCCAGAATAAACAGCAGAGCATGGAAAAAGAGGGAAAGCAAAAATGGAACTAAGAGCTTCCAGTCCATCCCAAGCAATTTGGGGGCAGGTACCAGCACCCGGATGGGATTCAGTCTAGGGTAAGGCACAAGGCTGAGGCCAGTTGGCATCATCTCATGTTTTGCCCATCTCGAGTTAAACCAGCAGAGCCTCTGTTTTAACTCAAATCCCTTGTCCTCAACCCCATGTTCTTGCTCCAGCTCCCAGTTTCCCGATGCATGGCGTGCACTGCTTCCTTTGGATGAGCTCTGACTGCAGCACAGCCCAGCTCTTTGGCATAAAAACTTCTCCCCTCCACTCACCATCTCTAATTTATGCCCCATGCCTGGCAGAGACCTGCCTTCACCCTGCAGCTTCTGGTGTGCCAGTGGCCTTT
This sequence comes from Rhipidura dahli, assembly GCA_013399225.1. Lineage (NCBI taxonomy): Eukaryota > Metazoa > Chordata > Aves > Passeriformes > Rhipiduridae > Rhipidura > Rhipidura dahli. Next base: position 353,722 of record VXAC01000338.1, on the reverse strand, counting down.
GCTCCCAGCCTGCAGGGTGTTATCCATGTCACCTACAGCAGTACCTGCAGGGGAAGGCAAAACTGTGCCTGCTCTCAGGGATGACACTCCTCACCTTCTGCCACCAATTCCACTGACAAAATTCAAACCAAGTGAGCAGATGGAGGAGCGAGCGTTAAGTTTTCCCCCCACCGCTCCCATTTGAATCAGCCGCAGGGAATTGCCGTGCCCTGCCTGGCACAGGAGATGCCGAGCTCATGGGGCAATGGGAATCAGAAGGGAGGGGTGTTATGTCCTGGAGCAGTGGACATGCAGGAAATGAGGGAGCTGTTCATCTCAGAGCAGCGAGCACACAGCTCAGAATATTCCGTGATTGGCTGGAGAACATTGGCAGTAGGAGAAGCATTTGCCTGAGCTGAGTAAATTCCCTTCAACAGTCATGATCTGAGTGCTGCCGGCGTAGGCAGCAGCTTGGCCGGGCAGGGAGGTTACAGCAGGGCACTGACACTCAGAGCAAACCTGGGCTCTGCCAAAACACATCACTCCCTGACCCCCTGCTTCCTCCTGGGGCTCCTGGCCCTGATCTCACAGCAAAACCGCCAAAATTCTACCTGGAAAAGGCTCAGGAGCTCTGTGCTCTCACACCCCATAGCAGCCCCACTGCTGCCTTACCCCTGTTGCAAAAACTCCGGAGCCAGATCCACAAGCAGCATCCCAACCCCCCACTGAAACTCCCGCTGATTTATGTCACTGAGGATCCTCCTACAACGAAAACCTGAATCAAAGCATTCCTGGGAGAAGCCCTCTGCCTCCCCACCAGCAAAAAGAGCTTTTGACCACAGTGTGTGGTGTAGAATTTGACTTTGAGTGACTACCATAAAGTGTTTTTATTTTTAAGCTGTTTTATGCCGTTTCCCCAGCTCACGAGGAGTGCACCTTGGTGTCAACGGGACTCTTTTGTCTTTGTAAGCTATTTTGAGGCAAAATATCTGTAAATTACTTCCCCAAACCTCTGCACAAGCAGATCATGCAGAGAAAATAGGCTTTGCAGGAATGCAGTAAATTGTTTCTGTCACACAAGGAAATATAACCAATGGAAATCGTTATGGATGAGTCATTATGAGAGGGACCGAAAAAATTAACCTTCATCCATTTCCTTCATCTCGGAGTGTGTGCGAGGGTGTGCACGGGAGAAGGAAGGTGGAGAGCACCTGCTAAGTGAGGGCACAGAGCTGGGGGAAAGGTGGGATGTGCAAGCAGCTACAGACAGGAAAAACCTGCCTGTCTGGGAGAGAGTGCCAGGACTGGGATGCTGCAAAAGGAGGGGTGCATCAGCCCACCCCCGAGATGGAAAGGGATGCTCCAGGGTGGGAGGAATTTCTGCTCAATCCCATTACACAGGAGGGGGATGCTCTTTTCCAGCTATTATAGTGCTTTGATTTTCTCTATCCCTGTCCTCAAATCCCATGAAAATCTCTGGGGGTGAGCGTGTTTAAGGAGGAAGGTGAAGCCAAAGCTCGGTGAGCACGGGCTGTCTCCCACCTACTGCCACCACAGCACATCCCAACACACCTTTTCTTGCCTGATCCTCGGTGACTCCAGAGTAAACACACAGTTTTCTATTTGCCAGAGGTTTGGAGGTGTTTTTTTGCTAAATGCAGAGAAAATAGCAAAGGAATGCAGCAGTGTGGGCCAACGAGTGCTGCTTGCGTGGGAGAGGAGGCTCCAGGAGACAGAAGCATCAGCTAGAGGAGTGCATGTGAACACGGCAGAGGAAAACATTTATTCCCACACATTTGGGATAAAACCCATCAGCAGTAACTCCAGCTCAGCACCATCCAGCTCTGCTGCATCCCCTCACCATTAACCAAGCGCCATGCACGCATTTCACTCCTGTACCTGTGCACATCCCCCTCCAGAGGTCACAAAAAACAAGAAGCAAACCCATTTCCAGAGCAGCAGATAACGATTCCTCCGGCCACGGCGCACAAACAAGGCGGCGGAAAAGGCTCAAGTGTTAAATGTTCCCTAATGTGCAGTAATTGATTTCCATGTGTGCAGTAATGGATTTGGTCACATCATGCAACAATGGGTTTGACATGGGTTCTCGCTGATATTATAAACATAGTTAAGTCGTTAGCACGCTGCCCGGGAATCGGGCCTTTAATAGCGCTGACCCCGTGCCCTGAGCCAGCTGGCCGGCACCGGCAGCCACCAAAATCTTCAGGGCTGGTTCACGCCCAAGGACGCAGCCGGCAATTTAACAGCTAAAAGCCTCTCGGAGCTGAGCAAAACGCATCCTGAGTCATCCCCCATCCGTTTGCTCACATGTACAGAGTTCCTGTCCAGTCTGTCTCCTTCCCTGGCTCTTTGCACGGTGGTTGCACACCCCAGGGTGCTGTGATCCCACAGGGATGGGCGGGGGGAGTGCAACAGGAACTCAGGCTGGTTTGGGTTGGAAGGGAACTTGAAATTCATTTAGCTCCAGACCTCCAGGTTGCTCCATGTCCTATCCAGAACAGGCAGCAAAAGGTGTTCAGCATCACCTCAGTCCCAATAAAACTTGGTTACAGAAGTTTGTTCTGCTTCCCATCACAAGCAGAGTGATTCAAACCTGCAAGGCTTCGCATTCAGCCCTCTGAGCCCAGCTTGCCTCATCTTAGAATCTTAGGATGATTTGGGTGGGAAAGAACCTTAAATCTCATCTTGTTCCAACCCTTCCTGCGCTGGGCAGGGACACCTCCCACTGTCCCAGGCTACTCCCAGCCCCAGTGTCCAGCCTGGCCTTGGACACTGCCAGGGATCCAGGGGCAGCCACAGCTGCTCTGGGCACCCTGTGCCAGGGCCTGCCCACCCTCCCAGGGAACAATTCCTGCCCAATATCCCATCCATCCCTGCCCTCTGGCCCTGGGAAGCCATTCCCCCTTGTCCTGTTAGTCCAGGCCTGTGTCCCAAGTCCCTCTCCAGCTCTCCTGGAGCCCCTTTAGGCCCTGCAAGAGGCTCTGAGCTCTCCCTGGAGCCTTCTTTTCTCCAGGCTGAGTGCTCCCAGCTCTCCCAGCCTGGCTTCAGAGCAGAGGGGCTCTGGCTGTTGGAGTACCTCCATGGGCTCCTCTGGACTCGCTCCAGCAGCTCCACATTCTTCCAGGTCTTTGCCTCCACTAAAAATCACCTCCCACATCCTGCAGCCCAGCCATTTACAGGTTCCTGCACTCATCACAAGCACTGTGGGAGAAGTCATAGAACTTCACAGATTCATGGAATCTTGGAATGCTTTGGCTTTGCAAGTAACCTTAAAAATCATCCCATTCCAACCCCCACCACCACCACCATGTCTCCTGCAGCAGGAGACACCTGCTGAAGCCCAACACCATCTCCTGTCAGCAGGGCCCCTCAGAGGGACCATGAGGCAGTGCCAGAGGGTTGGGACTGGTTCCCATTGTGTATTTACAAGCCTTGCAGCAGTGTTAAAAATCTATTATTTTCACTCGGGCGCCGCAGCAGCGCTCGCCTTCTGTCGAGAAGCGATTGGGCTCCTGTCCGTCAGGGACACGGAGCGACTGCACGCAGAAAATTGCATTCTGCAATGGGGGATTTAAGAGGGTGCTTGTTCTCAAACAGGGCTCCAATTAATTAACTTAGAGGAAGGGGCTGCTCGGGGTTTGCTCAGTGTTTTCTGTGTTTCCCTTGGTGCATTGAATTTATTGGCGAGTGCCTCGGTTTGTTTCTTTCTTGCTTTTCTGTTTGTGTTTAAGGCTCTTTGCGGGAATGTGTTTACTCAGCAGGGGATTAATCGGCAAGGAGGCAGGAGGAATGGATGGGCCAAGCCCCAAATTCCAGCCCTCACGCTGCACCTGCCAGCACTGGGAATGGAAAAGCCTCCTGGCCAGCTCGTGGGATTTTGTAACACAAGGGTGTCAAGATCCACCAGAAGCTGTAGTAGGAAAGGATCTCAGGGATGGGGCTTTCACTTCAACTCTTCCAACCCTGCAAACAGTGGGGGAAATTAGCAAACATCATGGTCATGGGCATGAGAAATGTACCAGAACTGTGCATGCAACAAGTGGGAGCAACACTGAGCTCTGAAGAAACCAGGAAAGCCTTTTATTGGGATGGTGGCTTCTGCCTGAGCCAGCTTAGTTTCACAGGACATGGTGAGAGCTGCAATACCTCCACTCCTCACTCCAGGCTTTGGTCACCTACTAGGACAAGACATTCCTCAAGACATGCATAATTTCTTCACTAAAATTATTTGACAACAAACACAGGAGGATTTGACCTCACGTGGAGTCCCACCATGCAGACCATACCCCAGGAGAGAACATTCTGTTTTTAAGGAGAATTAGGGACTGGTGTTGCACTCGTAGAGGCTGTGGTGCACAGCTGGTGGAACCACATGGATAGGTTTCAATCATCAAAGGACACTTGGAGAAGCACCACTGGGATGCCTGTGACTGTTGAGTAGAGCAGGCGACCCCCAAGGGGATGGGATTTGGAGAAGCACATCCTCCAGCTTGTAATTCCCAAATTTCCAAGGGAGTCGTGTTCCTCAAGAGCAGATGGAGATCAGGAAGCCAGGTGGCCTATGGTGACCCAGAACACATCACCACATCTTTCTGGAGACCTTGGGCCCCACCACTCCAGGGGAGCCCTCCCCAAACACAACCACAGCCACATCCCCAACCGCCCAGCCCTGACTTCTCCTTCGGACCGAGACATTTCACAGCCCCGCTGCCATTTCCAGGGGTGAGAAAGGTCCCCTTCTTGCCCTCAGCCCTAATCTTTCAAAGGAATCAATCTTCAAAGCAATCTCGCCCCAGCAGAGCAAGTTTTGATTTATGAGTTGTGGCAACAGCTGAGCTCCTCTGACGGGGGAGATGGGAAGCGTTGGCTGGATGGGGTCAGCGCCTGGAGGAACCTCCACAGAAACACCCAGACCACAGCTGGAGCAACCACCACCTCTTTGTCCTTGGCAAATTCCAACCTGCCTCATTCTCTTCTTTAACCAGGGAAAGCAAGTTTCCCACCTCCAATGAATTTCTTGAAGAAAGAGTTGACCTCAGCAACAGCGCGAGAGCCTCATCAAAGGCTTTGTTTTCCTCTCACAACGCCGCTCCCTACTACGGATTGCAGCATAACCGACCCACAAAACGGAACCAGGGGGATTTGGCTTCATTGAAATAAAACACTTTGATGAAATTTGAAATGAGAAAATGGTGATGGCCCCCATGAAAGGATTTGATTTCGGTAAATCTGTGTTTTCATTTTGAAAACTGATTCATTAGAATTTTTTTTTTTTTCCAACCAGCTCTAATCAAAGTGCTTTAGGCGGTTTTGAAAATTTCAGTCCCAAGCTTCAAAACAATTTAATTTGTGTTATAAAGCAGCAAAGTTTATGACACAGAGATACAGCGAATGGAAGCACTTTTTGACTTTGCAAACATTTCAACTTTAAGAAATTAAATTAATGGTAATGTGGGAGAGTAATTTCAAAAGTTTCTTTCCCAAAGTACAGAAAGTATTTTCCAACTCATCTGAAGGCAGACTTTATAAATATAATATAAGGTTGTCATCTCCACGCTTACAGCTTGCTTTTCACTAACACCATCTGCATTTAAAGTTTCTTCAGGTCGTGAGCAAATGAAATAAAAGAACTCATTTCTGTTCGTGAAAACTCCAGTGACGGGATCATTATAGAGAGCATCTCCAAAGGGAAAAGGGAAAAGGGGAGAGAAAGCAGAGGATATATAGCAAAAATGGAAAGAGAATGAGAACATCATGGGAAATGCTCATTCCAACAAGGGCCCCATTCACCCGCTCTCGTCTTTCCTTCAGGGTGAGTTCGTGTTTCATTACAGATTAACACAGCATCTCTTCTCTCGAGCCTCTCGCTGGAGATCGCTCCATCCATTTAAATAGATTTCAAAAGCCAGGACTGATCTATGCCAAGCTGTAATTTTGGATGGTAGCGTGGCAGTTAATGCACTCCAGCCTCTGCAGAGAGAAAGAGGTGTGTGAATTGCTTCCTCGACATGATAAATTCATTAGATAAAGGAACCTGAGATAACAAGAACAGCACTTGGAAAGCATCTGGTGGCACGGATGTGCAGGGAAGGGGGTCACAGCATGACTCTCATTGTCTGCATTAGAGCACAGAACTGAACAAAAGAGACTTGTGCAGGGGACTGGAAGGGACCTTTGGGTCAAGCATTCCCACTTTTTCCCCTCTGAGATAACCACGTAATAATCCAACAGCTGCTTGAACCTGTGAACGCCATCCCACGGAAAGCATCTCAAAATGCCAGCCAGGAAGCCTATGGGAAAAATGAAATATTGTGTCCCTAAATAGAGGGGAAACATGGATCTTGTCTGAAGTGCTGCTGGTAGAGACACAAAAACTGACACCAGAAATGTGCTGTGCTGTCCAGGCTGGATGCAGAGTATGGGGCAGTGGGGAGTGACACAGCCACAGGCTGTGTAATCCCTGCTATCCCACCAGCTCCTGGCACTTCCACCTGCCAGCAGTAGGATCTGGGAGCTCAGTGAGCCAGCCCTCTCCAGCCTGTTTAAATTCAGCTCCAGTGCCACAGGGAATGGAGAACGGCAGGATCTGCTCTGATGATTTGGCTCACAGAGAACCAGGACAAAGAAATGGGAGGATGCTTTGGCAGCCACGTAAAGGAGACTGAAAAACACTGGAGATGGGAGCAAAGCAATGGAGATCAACAGGGCATCACCAGGCAGGAGGGTGAAAAATGGGAGGAGTTCTCTCATGGAGAAGAAGGGGAAGGAGCACAGAAAGCCAGCAAGGGATTAGGGGTGCTAAACACTGGAGGGTTAGCCATCTCCAAGGACACTGCAGGAAGCCCACTGGGAAGAGAAGCCTCAGAGCAGGGTCCCACAGCTGAGTGAGGCTCAGTGGTCAGAGAGCAGCAGGTCAAACTCAAGCTTTTCCAGAACCCCCTGGCAGGATGACAGCCAGGAACACCTCCCAGGTGTCTGCCATCCACAGGGTCACCTGATCTAAACCAAACCTAATCAATACACGGAGGAGGAATTCAGCAGCAGGAGATTACCACGGCAGGAGAGCTGCTCGCAGCCACAGTGCTGGCAGAGCCTTCCCACAACAGCAAGGGAGCTGCCAGATGGATTTTGATCCCATTAATCTGTTTGGGGGCAAAGCGGCACCCAAACAGACACCTTCCTCTGAACCCTGGGGAAAAGGGAAAGATTTCACATGGAAATGTTCTCCCACTCAGAGCACTTCAGGCACCCGGGTGCTGGAGACGTGGGTCATTTATGCCCAGAGAAGCTGTGGCTGCCCCATCCCTGGAAGTGTTCAAGGCCAGGTTGGAGCAATTCAGGCTGCTGGAAGGTCCCTGCCCACAGCAAGGGAGTGGAACAAGAGGGGCTTTAAGGTCACTTCCAACCCAAATCATTCCTGACTGCACTATTCTGTATCTGCCCTATTAATTCATTTATCAGTTCTGCAACTCAGAGATTTATTATTTGGATTTCACACAAGGTAATGAAGATACTGCAATCTCCACCCAGGGAAGAGCCTTTCCTGCACTCACTGGAGGCTGTATAAATTAAACAACCTCTGTGGTGTAAGGGGTCAGTGCTGTCCAACGTGCCAGGCTGAGACCTGGGGTCCCCACTCTGGTACTGGTTCTGTAGATAACCTTGAGGATTTTAAACCCCCATTGCATCCTCTCTGCTTTCTCCTAAGTCAAATAGGGAATACCAACCAGAACTGGGGTCTCCCAGCAAAAAGCATTCCATAATCATTATTTTAGGGATTGGGGCTTTAAGGGAAGGGTCTATAGCAAAGCCTGAGATGCCACAAGGGAGGGGGTAACAAACATGGAACTACAGGTGTCAATAAATCAGCTACAGTGCAGGAGAAGCCTCAGCTTAGGGTAGAATCATGGAATGGTTTGGGTTGAAAGGGACTCAAAGCTCACCTCAGTACAACCCCCTGCCATGGACAGAGACACCTTCCACTAGACCAGGTTAAGACCTGGCATCAAACACTTCCAGGGAAGGAGCAGCCACAGCTTCTCTGGCCAACCTGTGCCCTGTTCCTCACAAGGAACAATTTTTTCCTAATATCTAATCTAAACCTACCCTCTGTCAGTTTGAAGCCATTTCCTGTTGTTCTTTGCAACTGAACCAAGCCAAGAGTGAAGCTGGGAGTGCCACAGCACGGAGAGGCCGCTTCCAGCTGTCACCAGCCAGAGAAGGACCCGTTGTTTTCTCTCACTCACTGTCCTCCTGCTCCTTGCAGCCCCGTGCCACACTCACTGACCGCCCAACGCTGCACACCGAGCACGAGTTCAGCCTCAAAGCAACGCAAATCCGTGGGTGTGAGGGGCAGCTCGCACTCAGAGCACACCGAGTTCAGGGCGGTTTGGTCCACGTCAATTAGGGATAAATTTAAGCTAATGAGGAGTAAGTGTCCAGGCAGGGCTTCGCATCGATTCGGTTAAACCAATGTAAGAGAGCAAGTCCTTGTGTGGATGTGGGGATATGTGTATGTGGACGGCTGCATTGCTCCTTGGCAGTTTGCCCCCAAACCTTCCCTGGTTCATTCTGAAGGTTTTTCGGATGAAAGCCCCAGATCTGCAGTGTTTTGTTTTGTTTTCAAGTAACAACGCTCAGCCGGCACTTCCAAACCCTCAGCAAAACAGAGCCACTGTTTTCTTTTGTACGGAAAAGTTGGGAGATAAATTGCAGATGATTCAGTAAATAACTCAGCCTATGACCTTGATGCTTATTGATTCCTCAAGCTGTTTATCTTTCTCGTGTGCTCCCCAGCAAAAACAATTATCACTTAATTATAAAGCAGCTTGGCTTGAGGGAACCACCAATTGGCTGGCACAGGATGAGTTCATCCCTGCTCACCACAGAGCCCCGACCAGAGCGACTGCTTAGGATTCAGAGCCACAAACTTCATTATTTTCTTCCTAGCTCGTGTTTTTCCCCTCGTTTTAAAATCACTTAAGGATGTTTAGCCAGTCCGCTGTTTGACTGCCCGAATATTCGCGATGGATGGGATCGAAACAGCAAGCGCCAGCACTGGGAAAGGGGGGAAAAAAAGAACTAGAATGATAAAAAGAAGCACAAGGAAAGGTTGTTGATCCTGGAAATAAAATACCTGGGCTGTTCTCTCCTTCAGTGACCTTGGGTAAAGCATTTTCTCTGTGGCCTGCCCTTCTCCCTGTGCAGAGCTGTGCCAGCCGTGTGCAGAATCGGCACAAAGGATCCTTCCTGCTCTTGACCGAAGTTCCCCAATGCCACTGGGATGGGAAAAGTGACAGCTTGGCACTGCTGCAGCCATGCATGCATTTGGAAAGCACTTAGAGACATCCACTAGCGCAGGAAAGGGAATTATCATCTCCACCCCAAGGCAGGAGGAGGGAAAGGAACCTCCCCCTTCACCAGGAATGGAGGATTTGTAATTTTTATGGACTTTTGAGTTGTGCCATCCTCCAGTGAAAGGGGGTGAGGGATCTGGACAGGCTGGATCCTGGAGCAGTTCCAGGGAAGGGAACGGAGCTGGGGAAGGGGCTGGAGCCCCAGGAGCAGCTGAGGGAGCTGGGGAAGGGGCTCAGCCTGGAGCAAAGGAGGCTCAGGGGGGACCTTGTGGCTCTGCACAGCTCCCGGACAGGAGGGGGCAGCTGGGGGGGTTCAGGCTCTGCTCCCACAGGACAGGATGAGAGGAAACAACCTCTTAAGTTGTGGCAAGAGATTTAGGTTGGATATAGGGAACATTTCTTCATGGAAAGAGTTGCCCAGCCCTGGCACAGCTGCCCAGGGCAGTTCTGGACTCACCATCCCTGGAGGGACCTAAAACCCACGTGGATGTGGCACTTGGGGCTGGGCTTGGCAGTGCTGGGTTAACACTTGGGCTCAGTGATCTTGGAAGTTTTTCCAACCCGAATGATTCCATGATTCACACTCCAGACTCCCTAACCATGCCTCTTGCCCTGCAAAAGCACACAACCTGCAGCAGAAACGCTTCATTTCCCAGTACTGGATGGTCTTCAGCTGCCAGATCCCCCAGACCTGCCCTCCTCCTCCTCCTCCTCTTCCTCCTCCACACATCCTCCAGAGCAGCAAACTTAGGGAGCCTTAGGGAGCTGTGGGACCCTGATGTGATCAGCCTGGGGGATCCAACGCGCTGAGGAGCAGCAGCAGCCAAAACCACGGAACAGACAAACATCGTTGCACAGCCTCAAGAGATCCGGGACAGCGAACGCATCCCGGGGCCGGCTCTGCGGAGCTGCCTGGGGACATGGAGCCTCTGTCCCTGCCGGGTGAGCGGGGACCAGGAGCAAAGCCACACGATGGCACTGGTGCTTTCCACAGCTCCCCAGTTCCAGCAGGTTTTGCAGCAGTGCCCGGCCCTGCTGGACCCAGTGCAGCATTTCCCTGTGCAAAATAAGCTCTGGTTTAGCAGGAAAATTGCAAAGACCTCCCCAGCTGCTGCCAGCTCAGCACAGAGGGCTCAGGAAAGGCTTTGCAGAGCATCCGTGCCCAAGTGCCGGGGTCAGCGCTGATGATCCGAGCTCCAGCCCTGTCTCTGACTGCACCATTTCAATTCCATTTCAGCCCAGGGCAGAGGAGCTCCCCATCACCCTGGGAACTACAGAATCCCAGCATGGTTTTGGTTGAAAGAGACCTTAAAGCCCATCTTGTCCCACGCCTTGGCACGGGCAGGGACACCTTCCACTATCCCAGGCTGCTCCAACCTGGCCTTGGACACTGCCAGGGATGGGGCAGCCACAGCTTCCCTGGAGATCCAGTTCCAGTGCCTAACCAAGCACTCAGCACAGTTGCAGTAGCATTTTCTACTGCCACTGTTTAGGACCAAAATCTCCTTTTATTCATCTGTAGGTACTCCAAGAGCTTTTATGCCATTCAGGAGCTCCCAGTATAGCCCAGCACATGGATCCAGCTTGTCTTCAGTGCCCAGGCTATTGGTCTTAATTAATTCCTGCCTCAGAATTGGAGTAGCAAGGACTGCAAGCAGCTCAGACCACAGGCTGACATCCCTATCGATAACAACCAGAGCTGCCCATAATGACCCCTATTCCTTACATTCCCCAGCCAGGTACCACAAAAACCATTCCCACATGCTTTGTGGGGGCTTTTTAAACTCTTTTAAAGCCATTTGAGGAGTGGAAATAAGCAAGACCTCCCCTCCAGCTCCTCTTTCCTCCCCACCCCAGTTGCAGACAGCACATCCCCGCTATGCCCATCACAGTCTGGATACAGGTGTGTGCCTTTCCAAAGGTGCAAATATCCTCACAGCTGCTCCTCAGCTCTTCAGCCACATGGCAGGAGGATATTCCACATTCTCATGCTCCCACAGACAGAAGTTTTACGTCCCCGTGTTGCCCAGGGAGCAGCCAGGAGCAATCCAGGATATACTGTACCCTTGCAGGAGGGGATTGTCACATTCAAACACCTCTAAATGCTTAAAAGGGTTTTCGTTTAGAGTCTCCTGCCGCGAAGCGTCTTCAAGGGCCCCAGATTTATTATCTCATCAGAAGATCAGAGAGGGGAAGTTTGTAGGAGATCAAACAAACAGGAATACATTAGGAGAGACAGTAGGAGAGGCTGGAGAAGTGGTTGGATTAAATAAAGTGGGACGGAATCCCTGCTGACCAGGGGGGCTGTTCTCCCTCACAGCTCCCCACCCCACGGACCCCAACCCCTGCCCAGGCACCACCAAATGTGGAGATGCCAGTAGGGTCCTGGGGTGGGGAATAAAGCCCCTGCTGCCAGCAGGACCCGCTTCCCATGCCCTGATCCCTAAAGCAAAGGGGAGCATATTTCCTACTGGACTTCATTATAGATCAAAGATTTGGACAGCGTGCCAAAGGCAATGGTGCAAGGGGGAAACATGGATCTTCTGGAAAATGCCTTAAGATGGGCAGGATTTGCTTCCGGGCTCTGCTGCAGAGTCCATGGGTTCATTCCTGCTCTGTGCCTCAGCTTCCCCATTCCAAGAGCAAGGCTCATAACCACCTTTTCCCACACTTAGTACAATAAAGGTTGGAATTGAGCTCTTAGATCACTGAGCCCAACCATTAACCCAGCCCTGCCAAGACCACCACTGACCCATGTCCCTGAGCACCACACACTTCAATAACACTTCCAGGCATGGTGATTCCACCATTGCCCTGGACCTGACAAGCCTTTTGGTGAACAAATTTTCCCTCATTTCCAACCTGCTTCATGGGATCCAGATGGAGTTGTTCAAAGCTGGGAGGAGTGGCCAGAGCAGCCTCCAGAAGGACCTTGACAGGCTGGAGAGGTGAGCAGGACAGAACTGCCTGGAGCTCAACAGGGACAAATGCAAGCCCTGCTCCTGGGGAGGGACAATCCTGGGCACCAGCACAGGCTGGGGGTGACCTGGAGAACAGCTCTGCACAGAAGGACCTGGGGGACAATGAGCCCTGGGGGCAAGGAGGCCAAAGGAATGCAGGGATGCATTAGGAAGAGCCTTGGCAGCAGGTCCGGGAGGGACCCTGTCCCTCTGCCCAGCCCTGGGAGCACCTCTGGGGTGCCGTGTCCAGCTCTGGATCCTCAGGACATGGGACCAGGGAGCTCCTGGAGCGGGGCCGGCGGAGGCTGCGCAGCTGAGGAAGAGCCTGGAGCATCCCCGTGCCCAGGGCAGGCTGGGGGAGCTGGGGCTGCTCAGCCTCAGAGGAGCCCCAGCTGAGAGGGGCCCTCAGCCCCAGGTGTCCCTGGCTGTCCCTGGCTGTCCCTGGCTGCAGGGAGGGCTCAGGGCAGGGCCCAGGCTCTGCTCTGGGGGATTCAGCGATGGCACCAGAGCCACGGGCAGGGCCTGAGCCCAGCAATTCCCCTGCCAGGGGCACAACTTCTGCCCTGGGACTGATCCCAGCAATTCCCCTGCCAGGGGCACAACTCCTGCCCTGGGACTGATCCCAGCAATTCCCCTGCCAGGGGCACAACTCCTGTCCTGGGCAGTGTCCGAGCACTGGAACCAATTGTCCAGGGAGGCTGTGGAGTGTCCCTCCCTGGAGATGTTCCAGAACCGTCTGCACGCAGCCATGTGCCCTGTGCTCTGGGATAACCCTGTTGGAGCAGGGAGCTGGCACCAGATGAGCTCTCTGCTTCCTTCCCTGACCCGTTCTGGGATTCTGTAAAATCAGCTGCTGCTTTTGGCCCATTAGGAGCTGGGGTTTTGCTGCAGAAAACAGCAATTACCCCCACCCTGCTCCGGAGACTCGCCTCAGGCCCGTGCAGTTGGGAGCTGCGATTCGGTGCCACGCTTCCTCCAGCATTTGTGAGTTGAAACACGTCAGCCTTTCTGTTTCCTTGCCCCCCTCCCCAGCCCGTGGCAGCTGAACAGGCTTCGGAGCCTTCTGTTCCCATCCCACCCCCAGCACCTCTCGGCTCCTCGGCAGCTGTCAGCTCGCACGGCTTCATCTCGGGAGAGCGGTGGGCGGACATGAATATACACCAAATATATATAGAAATGTGCACAGGAGGGCTCTGCTGCTGCTCACACGTCTCGTGGGAGCAGGTCGGGAAATGGGCTGCCAGCACGTCTCCTCCCTTAAATCCTCATTCACAAGAGGAACGTCACACCTCCGAGGTCAAGCTAAGCCTGAGTTTTAATTCATTAAGCTAACTTCTGTGCTGGCTGAGTCTGCAATCTTGAGGAAATTGCTGTTTTATTGGGGTGGAAATGGGAAAGCTTCGCTTGCTGCTATCCAGGCACCGGAATTCGGGTTCCCACCAGCACCTCCTCTACCAGGCTGGGCTTGAGTGCCTCACCCAGGGGTGGCAATCCTGACTGCCACTGAAACTCTGCATGCACAGGACCAGCTCTGCCGAAAAGCACCCCTAGAAGCAGCAGCCACAGTCTCATCCTGAGTGATCCAGGGGGATGGACAGTGGTGCTGGCCCCCAAAACCAGCAAGGGGCCTCCCCCTCTTGCAGAAGCTTTAAACAGGATGGGACAGCTGTGACATCCCTGGGCAGGGCAGGGAGCCACAGGGATGCTCCACAATATTCAAATGAGGGGCACAGGCAGCAAAATCCCTGGGCAGGGCAGGGAGCCACAGGGATGCTCCACAGGGTGATGGAGAGCAGCAGGGCAGGAGGCAGGGAGGTGCTGTCACCGAAACACCGAACACAGTATCTCTCAGTGACCCCGACCTCCAGCTGCCACGCAGAAAAGGCAGGGAAAAAGGAGGAAAAATAACGTTTTCACTCCTGGCAGCTCAACAGAGACAACACCTGCTTCTGCCCGCTCCAGACTCAGCAAAACTCGGCTTCCATCACCTGATCATGTACACGGCGAGCCCACGCAGACACACAAAAATCAATGCACATCGATCCCTAAGCCAGGAATTCATAAACTCCTTTAAAGGTCAAGGATTGATTTTTCACTTTCAGGCTGGAGAGGTGACTCCTGCCATCAGCCTCCTGCCCCCATCAACCGACTCGTCCCGCGCTTCCCTCTCCGGCAGCTCCGCGCCGAGGCACGGACACCTTCCCCGTGTGCACAGTCATGGTGGAAAACATAAGTGGCACACACAGAAAAATATGTTGCACTTGTAGCTGGCATCTTGCAGTAACCATGTGCTTGGAGTAGGCATCTTGTAGAAATTCCCGTGTTCATTTAACTCCTGGCTTGCTGGAGGTGCTGTTTTTAAGGGTCTTGAAGAGAGAGGAGCCCTGGCAGGCAGGAGCAGCATCCTTTCCCTCACTGGTGCCCCGGGATCCCACCAAGCAGATCTGATTTATTAATTTGAGGTCCCACATTCCTGGCTACTGCACCTCTGAAGGCCCACAGAGACCTCAAACTATCTCATCCAGCATCCTTTGGAGGACAGAAGCAGCCTCCTCCTCTCCAAAGGCTTCGTACATCGAGCCTCGTGCCACAAGGACATCCTCAGCTGATGGACATTCCCAACATTCCCAACATGCCAGCAAGGGGTTCAAGCAGCCCACCCCAAACCAAGCCACTCTCCTCCCCTGCCCTTCAAGCTGCCCTCAAAAGCCACAGTGGGCAATGACACCTGAGTACTGTCACACACCTCCTTTGCCAGAAGCTGGCAAATCGATCCTCCAGGGAGTTACAACCTCCTGCCCTGGGCCTGTTCCCTGGGCTTTTCCCTGGCACACCTCCTCACCAGGCTGCAAGTCCCTCTGCCCAAGGTCCTTTCCTCACATCATCACCTCCACAGTCAGCACTCTGCACACAAATCCCTCATTCCTCTAGGTCCTGAGTAGATAATTCCAGGAGTAACATAGTTTTAGAAGCCTTTCCATCATCCCTGTCCCTGCATAACCCTGGTCCATCTCCACAGCACCCTCCAGTCACAGCCTGCTGCTCTCCACAATTCCCACTCCATCCACTTTTGCAGGATGCAAAGCTTCAAAATGCAAAGAGCTTTTCCCCAGCCATGCCATGACTTATTGCTCTTTGGAGGAACAAGAAAACAAATTGAAATAGTGCTGGATTTAATTGATTTCTCCACGTTTCCTCAATGGAAGCTCAGCAGGGAAAGTCGGAAGCACAAAGGATGCAGAGGAGCAGCTGGCGGGGGGGGCTGTCCCACACCTTGGCACACAGGCCAGGCTTTACATTTTCTTTAGCAAGCATTAAGGCAGCTGTAGAAGCCATAAAAGTCAAGTTTCCCAGTTTCTGGAGAAAGTTTCCCTCCTTGCAAAGCCCAGGGAAGTGCTAAAAAAGCAGAATTGAAATGATCCTCTGCAGAAACAAGGGGTTCAGCATCACAGGTCTGGAGTTCCCCAGAAAACTTCATACTGAAACTTCGCTCCCCAAAGGGGAGTTTGTGGCAAAACATAATGAAAACTCACAAATTATTCTGTTCCATAGCA
>VXAC01000338.1:281095-337834 GCA_013399225.1 Rhipidura dahli | reverse complement strand
CCAAAAAATATATAATAACAAAAAAAAAAAAAAAAAAAAAAAAAAAAAAATATATATATAGATATATAAATCCATGTTTGAATAAAACCCACAAGTGCTTCTTTCTGGCCAGTGCCAACAGGCTCTGCCAGAACTTGGCTGCTGCTCACAGTCCCGGCTTGGCTCCACGTGTCCCTCCAACCATGCCCAGCGCCACAGCAGCACATCCGTGCCCAGGAGATGATTATGTTACAGGGAATGAAAAGGACCATCAGCTCTCCCCACCTGCTTTGGGAGGGGTTTTCAATGCAGAAAGATGCTCAGAAACTGAGGGGAGCATAAACACCCCTAATGAGCACAATTAGAATTCTGCACCCGCTGCTGATGAGCAAAGCACAGAGAAGGTGAAGGGGCCAGGGTGTGCTGTGCTGCTTCGTGCCCACTGCAGACACAGCCCCAGATACCAAACACAGATGGACTTGGGGGGGGAGATGGCACTGATGCATTTTCTTGGTGTTAAAATCAAGAGGCAAACACGGTTAGAAGGGAAAAGGGGATTTTACCTCGGGATTTATTTTAAGGATCCTTAGGTGCACCACGCCCAGGTTGAATGCACCTCCCTGCACCCCGCAGTGCCCACCCACCAAAGCTCTGGTATCACATTGTAGGTGTCACTAATTAGCACATCTATCAAAGATTCCCCAATGAGAGGCTCCAGTGAGCCCCCTCCCCAAGGAACCTTCCCCTGGATGGTTCTGTCTCAGGTTCCAAAATGTGTTCTGGAGAGGCCCTTGGGCTCTGGGCACACTGATCCCTCACTGCGAAGCTTCTCAAATGTTCAGTGTCCCAGCTTGGCAAACAAGTCCCAGAATGGAGGCAAAAAGCACCAAGAACACAGAAATTGTAAAAAGGTATAACAGGGGTATAAAAGAAAAGGCAAAAAATCATCCTGGCATCAGCAGGAGGGTGCTTGGGGCTGGTGCACAAGAGGCAGGCTCAGATCAAGCACAAGCCCCTCGATGCAGCAGCTGCTCGATGACATTCCCAGTGCCACCAGGAAGAGGGAAGGAAAGAACAGCGAGATATTTGAGCCAAGCCACAGAAGATTATGCTAAAAAAGCCTTTCTGAGCACCACAGTGCTGACAGAGCAGCACAGCTTGGTGGGGACAATCCCAGGATCCCAGAAGGGTTTGGGTTGGAAGGGACCTTAAAGCTCATCCTGTTCCACCCCTGCCATGGGCAGGGACACCTGCCACTGTCCCAGGCTGCTCCAAGCCCTGTCCAGTCTGGCCTTGGGCATTGCCAGGGACTGAGCAGCCACAGCTTCTCTGGGCACCCTGTGCAAAGGCCTCCCCAGCCTCACAGGGAAGAATTTCTTCAATATATCCCACCTATCCCTGCCCTCCTTCCGCTCCAGGCCATCCCCCCTTGTCCCTGGATGTGAGGGATGCTGCAGAGGAAGGACAGCCACAGAAAACCCAGCTCGGTTTCCAACTCTGACACGTCTTCCCACATGACCTTGGGCAAGGCATTTAATCTTTCTCTGCCTCATTTTCCTGGTGCTTTGCCTCGGAGGACTTTGGGCCTGGACATTGCCTTACAAGGGGTTTGGCTACACTTGAATGCTTACTTTAAATTCAGTAATTGCCAATTAAATCAACATGCTTAGCATACTTTCATGGACTGTGCTTTTTTTTTTCCCCAGCTAAACATGTTCACCTTAATTAAAGGAGTCTGCAAGTCATTGCAAAGCCATCATGTCCTGCCAGTTCAGTCTCAGCACTGAAGCATTTGTATGCCCACGAAACCAATTTTGTATGATTGGCACTAAGGGATGGGACCTTCTGTTCATTAGGGGCTTCTAAGTGCCACTAGTCAAGAAAATTAAATCTGATTCAGATGGGAGGAGAAGGATGGATGACAAAGACAAGTATTTTCAGGAAAGGGAATCGACTGTCTTGCACTGCATTTAGAGAAGATAAAGCATACAGGACCTGTTCTGAGGCAAAAGGGCGAGGTCTGGGCAAAGTTGACCACACAAGTTCCATTTGCAGGTCTATTTATAGCTTTTCTGCTTTTTAGCAGGGGGATGTGATTGCTGTATTTATGGTTTGTCAGGCATCTGCCGTGTTTGGGATGTGATTCTCAGCCCCCTGCTCCCCAAACACAGGAGGGACTCGTGCAGGAGGTCACTGCCACTTAAACTGACTTCAGCTCCAAGTCTGCTCTCACACCCAAGGGCTGAGATCTGGCAGCAGCAGAGGATAAAGGTGACAAAGCAAACTAGAGATTTGCCTGGTTTTCCAAGAAAAACAGCTCAGCAGCCCCTCAGAGCCCTGGGCAAGGCTCACACCTGCGTAAGGTCCCTGCCATGGGAGTCTGGACCAGAAATGAGCCCCTCGTTTAAATGATGCAGCCCTTGCTGTCTGTGCTTGGAAATCCCTGCAAAAGTGTCCAGTGGGGAACTGGGCTGGACTGGGAAAAGGCCAAACCCCAACCAGCCAGAGCAGCTGGACTGAGGGGTGGGCAGTGAGGGATGGGGGAAGGGGCTTCAGCTGCACGGGGAGGATGATGGGTTGTTACCTGGGGGCTTCCAGGGAAGGAGTGAAGTAGAAATCAAACACCCTGCAAAAGATTTGGCTGAGACACAGGGACACACCTGGCACAGGCACCTCCATCCCAACCCCCTCCAGCCTCTCCTGCCAGGAACTGGCACAAGCACCAAGCAGAATTCCATTTACAGCAACGATGACAAGCTACAGGCACGAGGCTCCACAGCACCCATGGGAGCAGCCCAAAGCTGCCCCAAATCCTGCTGGGATCACCTTCACCAGAGGGCTGCTGGAGTCTTTTAAGGTAAAACCACCAAAACTTTGCAGTGAAGCAAAGATTTAATTTTTTTTTTTTTTTTAAGATTTGTTTCAGAAAAGCTGTCAAAAATGTTTAATTGATGAAAAGCTGGATTTCCAAGGAAAGACATGTTTGAGAAGTGACACTGATAGCCATGTGAGTAGAGAGTCTGGGGTTGAGTGTGAGGAGTGGGTGGGAGCACAGGGGAAGAACACATTAGAGTTGCAAATGCGGAGTGGAACAAAGCCCTCTCCATCATCTTAAAATCTTTCCTAAAAGGGAGTTTTACTTTTTGACCTGATCGAGAGTTCACACAGAGTCGAAATGCCAGGCCTAGCTGAGGGCAGCAGAGAGGTGTTTTAGTCCCTTAAACACCCATTTTGAGCTCACAGGCAGGGATGATCTGACATTTCCCAATGCGAACCAGGACTGGAAGATTAACCTCTGTCCCAGTGCTGGCTGAGACCTGGATTTCAGCTACCCCACTCTCTGAGCACTGCAAAGCTCGTGCCACTCACTGCCAAGATGGACTCTTGGCTCCTGTGCCATCTCTTTTGAATGGGAGGTGCTCATTTACAGAATTCCTGTGGGATGTGGGATGCGTTTCTGCCGTACAACGGGCGAGAGCCAGCAGCCAGACATGGTAGGATACTGAATCCTGCAAACGGTACCAGGAGAGCTCAACTCCAGCTTTGATGTTGTAAAACTGAAGTTTAAATGAGCAGGGGAACGCAACAAGGATAGAAATATTCCTTGGTATTTTCAGAGGAAAAGCTTCTTTTTTACCCCCGTGGCTTATAAATCATGCAACAAAACTACAAAGCTGGAGATGGCTGTGTTTGACTAATGGGGCTGTGCTTTCCTCGGAGAGGAACGGTTTGACCTCAGGATGTCAGCATTAAATAAGACAAAACCATCAGCCACGCTCTCCTTTCTTAATCAGAACCGTCGTCGCCGTGTTTCGCCCATTTCAAAGCTCCTCATCTCCGCAGCTGGATCTCTCCAGGGAGCCTGTTTGCTGCAGGACACCCACAGAACTCCAGGAGCTCTGCTCAGACAGCCCCCTCCGTGCTGAAGCGCATCCCCCAGAGCTCAGATTCCCACGGATAAATTCATGGATTCATGGAGTGGGGCGTGAAGCTGAAGCATGGCCCCAGGATAGGGAGCAGTGCCTGGGAGCAGGGAATCCAGCACCTGGCATGGGAAAGGCCTCCACTGCGAGCTGGGGGTGTATGGCACTGGCCTGAGCAGCCCTTCTTGGAAGGAACAGCGGGTTTGTTCAGCAAGAAGGAGCAAAAGACTTCCAGGCACAGACACTGCCACACACCACAGCTCCAGTGCTCCGTGGTTCCAGGTCCTTCTGATGCCTCGGAGAGGCTGCCTGAAAACAGAGGCTAGACAAGGTTAAGAGAATAAAAGCAGGGATTTACTGAAGGGCCTTCAATAAAGGGACATGATGGGTACTGAGCCCTGGGACTACACCCAAAACAGATGCCAGGTCACGGGTTTTTCACACTTTTATAAGTTTGGTCCATTTGCGTGTCAGGGTTAATTCTCCAACTACAATCTCAGGAATGATGTCATCACCCCAAGTTTGTTCCACCTTTCCAGAGGCTCAGTTTACGTATTTCAGGGCCTGGGACAGCAAGGTGTCTTTGAGTCCAGGCCCAGAGAGGGTTTATTATGCCTAACTAGAATGGGAGAGCAACAGCTAACAGGCTATGCAGTTTCAGAGTCACACACTGAAGCAGTTCAGGATCCGAAAAATATAAAAAAACCTAAATCCTAAGGTATCACTTTCCCCATAAAGATCTGCCAGTTCCCCATCTCCCAGACAGCCCAGCGGGTGTGGTGTGAGCCTGAAGGGCTTTGGGGAGAGACAGAGAAGTCCTCCAGCTTTATGTGGCAAAACACCCACCCAGGGGTGGCTCCTAGGGAGGCCAAGTGCTCAGTGCCACCCCAGTGGTGACCTTGTGACAGGCTGGTTCTGGTCTGGCAAACAGCTGGAAAACAGCTGGACAAGGAATGAACCCCAATCTTTGCAGCTGAAGGAAAGGGTTAAGCTACTCCTTGAAAGTCAATGGGTCTTCACAAGGAAAAAAAAAGCTTCAGGGTGATGCCCGGTGTAACACCCGGAGACCTCCAACACCCAGGTCTAAATATAAAGTCAGTCTCAAGAGATCTCCGATAGCACAAAGGTAGTTCCTATTTTAAATCTTCCCCCTCAAATTTCCCATGCAGGGAAGACATCCAGGATGTTTGGCCTCCTGATAAAGCTCAAAAGAACAAGCAAGCAGCATAACAGGTCAGTGAGAAACACACACCTGTGTTCCTAGTGCTGAAAACACAAGCAGAGCAGTTGAACCAGCTGAAACACCCCACTTTCCAACAGCTTTTTTCTTCCACCATCCCTTCAAAAACATCCTGTGTAGCTGCCTTTATAGAAAAGATGCGCCATTTGGAAACAATTTGCCTCTTTTTTTAAAAAAATTTCTTTTTTCCTGGCTGAAAACGTGCTGAGTCGAGAGCTTGGGTCAGCACAAAACCCCGTTTGGAGATGAATAAAGTATTTGCTGGGAGCAATTTGCCCAGCGCCGCTGCAGGCCAAATTGGAGAGTTAAACTCGCCGGCGCTGCAAGCTGGCCTGAAATTACTCCATGGACTCCGAGGCCATTCGCTGCGAGTGAAAAACTAAACATGATGTACCAGGAATAATCCAAGAGGACGGTTGTGTAGCCCAGGCAACCTGGCTGCTGCTCCCGTGCAGGCTCTACAAGGTGAGCTTGGAAGGAGGGAGAACTCCTTCCTGATTTTGGTGGGTGTTTGGAGCTCAGGGATGCAGCCCATGCTCAGGTGCGTGTGGTGAGGCTGAGTTTGGATGGTGTACAGTGGAGGCATCACCCTTGAAGCCACCTCTCCTGATCCCTGCTTCTTGCTCAACCATGAGCATCCAGAGCAGGACTCCGTGGGAGCTGCTCCAGCCCTGCTCCTCCTGCAAAACCACGAAGAAACTCCACAATTTGCCCATTTTTAAAGCAAATGTAAATGTTCAAAGTACATCAAACCTCAGGCATGGCAGCAGGGATGGAGAGGGAAGGTCTCCTAGGAACTTCAAGGAGAAGGGATGGGTTTCTTCCCTACTTTTAAGAGGTGGACCCAAATTTAGGAGGAGAGCAAGAACACCCCTCCTCCTCAGGTGATGCTCAGCCCTTAACAGAGATACAAGAAACCCAAAGAGGATGTGCTGAATCACATAGGCAGGGAAGAAGATATCATTTTAAAGCAAAAAGGAGTGAACATGAGTACAGCTCCAATCTCTGGCCACAGATTATTCAGTTTAAGTCTTTTTCCCCCGTTCATGTAAATTATGGAGGAAAAAAATATTACAGAAAGCAGTAAGCTTGAGACTAAGTTGCTGGTGGAATAATTGAATATTTAGCAAACCTGCAGCCAAAAGTGATGGGCAATTTTCAAATAGTCTCTTACAAGGATCAATCTTCAATCAGGGCCCTTCTGAAAATTGGGTCCACTCAGAGGCACCTTAAATGAAATTCTGAGGAAAAAGCCACTGATGCAATTTGAGATGCTCAACCTCTTGTCAGCTGTGATTCTTTATTTCTGAGCTCTCCGTGGTCAGCTGGAGGCATTCGGGATCAATTCTGCTCCCTGATTTTTAGATAGTGAGAAAAATTTCCGGAACAGACACGGAGGTGTCAGTCTCCCAACTGCTGGCCCTTTGGAGAGGAGCCAAACATGGGGCAACGAGGCGGGAAAACCAGCCCAGCAGAGAACCTGCACTGGGTCTGGTGATTGGTAATGAAGCAAAGGAGCTGGGTGCTTTAATCGAGATCAAGCCAGCCAGATTGGAAAGGAGGGAGCGAAATCCCCCGAAAATGAATTCTCTGCGAGACGCAGCTTGCCAGTTATATCTGCTGGGTGACACCTCCTGTAAACTCCAGAAATGCAAATTGCAGCCACACGGTCCCACCTCTGCGGAGAGACCGAAAGGCGACGAGCAGGGTGGCACCGAGCAGCCGCCCCGAATCCCAATGAGGCTCCGCAGGCACCGCTCCCGCAGTGCTGGCTGATGGCTGGGATGGGTGGAGGGATGGATGGGTGGAGGGATGGATGGATGGATGGATGGATGGATGGATGGATGGATGGATGGATGGATGGATGGATGAATGGTGGATGGATGGATGAATGGTGGATGGATGGATGGATGGATGGATGGATGGATGGATGGATGAGTGGTGGTGGGTGGATGGCTTGCACAGGGTGTGGTGGTGATGCTCTGTGGGGTGCTAAAGGATGCTGTGGCTCGTGCCTGGTTGAGGCATCCAAACTCCTGCGGAGTGGGAGGGATGGGTGTGAAGATCACCTGCAAGGGGCTGCCTGGCACTGCCCAAGGCTGGCAGAGAAAAAACCCCATGAATTGTGAGAACAGGAACTCGGTGTCACTGTCGCAGTGCAGGCGGACAGAGAAACCACACAAAGTCCAGGCTCAGGTATATTGATACCCAGCAAGCCCTTTAATGGTTTTTCTGAGGCTTTTATATGTTAATTGATAAAAAGTGTGTTAAATGGCATAAGGTAATTGGTCCTCTGGCCATCCACCCCTTGAGGGAATTGGCCAAATTCCAAGACATCCATTCCCAAATATTTTGCTGGTTTAGAGCCATAACAATCCAGCAAAACAATCTGCAGGTGCAGATATTTACAAACTGGTAACTTTGTTTTAGACAGCTTGCATGGGAAAGACAGAGCTCTCACAAAATGCTGCAGAGAGCTGAAGAAATTCATTGTTGAAGCTTTTTCAGTATCCATAACTCGTGATCTCTGCAAGGCCCTTCCCATCCTCCAAGCCTCAGCTTTCCACTGAAGCAAGGGGAATGCTCACCCAGAGAGGAATCCCTGGCTCTTGGCTGTTTGTACCCAGCAGGCTCCTGGAAAGCCCAGTACACAGGAATACAAAGGGAAGTGTCCTCCAGCTCCTGAGGGCACAACTCAAGCTAATTTCACAGCTCACCACCCTGACACCCTTTTCCTTCTAGTCCTAACCTAACAGCATCGAGACCCAGCAGATCTCCAGCACCTGGGGACACGGTTTAGTGAACATGGCAGTGCTGGATTAATGGTCAGACTTGATCTTAGAGGTCTTTCCATTAATAATTCTCTCATCTCCTAAGTCCCTCCATCATCCACACAATGGGAGCACCATGTTGTGGTGCTGCCCCACACCAAAACTCCAACAGCTCCTGCCTGGCACAGCAAATCCCTTCACTGCCTCTCCAAAACCATCCCCATCGCTGGCCCCAGCTGGATTCCCACACCAGGATGTGCCCACCAGGCCACGCTGGAGCACAGGAGGCCAAGAAAGCGTTAAATATTGCAGCAGCACAAAGCCAGGTGGGAACCCAACCACAGACCCTCCATTGCTCCCGCACCGGCCCCAAGGAGACCAAAAACTGACTGAATGACTCCAGCAATTAACTTCCTGAGTCTCTAACCCAGTTCCTTTTAAGGTAAATTTGCTCACGTTAATGGAAAAGGGTATTTTGGTTTTCCATCACCTGCCAAGTCATTTAAAAAATTGTTTTCCCCCCTCTCCCCTCTGCATTCACGACTTAATTGCAACAGCTCTTTGACAGCAGATAGGTTCCAGTGGGCTGCCACTCCAGATGTCAGGAACATGTTAGCAGGAAGGGGCCCTGTAGGATATTTATGGCTTTAATTCCTCGGTAGAGGGTTTTGTTCTGTCATGCGGTGACACACGAATTGCTACTCATTTGATCCTGTATTTCCACATCAGTGACACTTTATGAAGGGCTCCTGGTTCTCTGCACTGTCTCCCGAGTTACTGGTCCCTCTTCTGCCAGCACTTGGCCTGGACAAGCTGGGTGGCTGGAATTGCCAAAAGGGCTGTTCAGCAGCAGGTCTCCCTCCTGCACAGCACTGGCAGAGGATGAGAGAACTGAGAACTCAGAAAAAAAGACCAAAAGTGGCTGAAAAGCAGCAGCAGAGGTCATTTACCTCCTCCTCTCCTCTCCATGCCCTTACCCACAAAGCTGAGGCATTCACAGTGACCCCCATGCTCAAGTGTCTGCACAGCCTTCCCAGAGCAGATCCCTCACCTCATCCCACAGCCAGGAATTTCCAGTCTAGGTCTACACCCTGTACTTTTCCTTGGTCTTAGAATCAAGAGCCAGACACAGTTAAGGGATAAAAGGGTTTTTATTTTGCTGTTTAATAAGGATCCTTATGGTGCAACAATCTGTCAGGGTGGAATATGCAGAAGTGTGCACACTCATCATGTATGTAATTTATAGACCTTGCAATCAGCACATCTGACAGAGATGCCCCAATGAGAGGCTTCCATGGATGCTGTGACATCCCCCTACTCTAAAGTGTCCCCCCCAGATGGGCCTGATCTTCGTTTCCAGGGTGTGTTCTGGAGAGGCCTTGGTTGCTCAGGACAGGGTAAGGCTTTCTCACCTCCAGCTGTGAGACCTTTGGGATGTTTGGTCTTCTGGCCTAGCAGAAAACCAGGACTGTGCTGAGCTGTCAGGCTTAAAGAAATGCAAGTGTGCGTGGTGAGGGGTACTGAGAGTACATAAAAGGTGTATAAAAAGTAAAGGCACAAAATCATCACGGCATCACCTGAATGAGCCAAAGACACCAGGCCCTCCCCCATGGAGCTACACCCGCAGCTCTGGTGACAAATATCAAGTGCTGCACAGCCCTAAACAGACCATAAATAGATGCAGGATCAAGCCCCAGCTCCAAACTGCCGGAATATTGGCAGCTTGATCCCAGGTGTGGGATCAGCAAGCATGTTAAACAACTCTTCAGCAGCACCACTCTCCATCATCTCACTCACACGTGAGCATGTGATGAACCACTCCATAAAACAGGGCAAGCTGAAGGGAAGGGATACCAGAGCAGCTGTGGCTGCTGCATCCCTGGAAGTGCTCAAGGGTTGCATGAGGCTTGGAGCAACCTGGGGTAGTGAAAGGTGTCCCTGCCCACGAGCATTAGGGTCCCCTCCAACCCAAAGCAGTCTGGGATCGTGTGATTTCGATTTGAACTGGAAATGGGTTAAATTAGTAGATTTGCCAAAAAGAAAAGGAAAACACATAAAAAAATGCCACTGTAGTACAGGCTCAGCAGCAGTGGCCAGGTTTTCTGACAGAGGGAAGGAACACAGCTGCTGGAGGGGAACCGTGTGTTTTGGGATGAAGCTTCCTGCAGCTCTGCTGGAAACCAGCCTCCTGCTCCCACAGATCCCACAGGTTTGGCCACACCAGGACTGCCAGGCAGCAAACACATCCCCCAGCTCGTGCTCATAAGTCAAAAGCCACCCTTTAAATTAGGGAGCATCCCAGGAGACAACAGGTGGGTTGTGAGCTGTGCCTGTGTTGGCAGCACAGGCAGGACTAAACCCCATCCCTCCCTCCCGGGGCAGCAGTAGGGTGGGACATGAGGTCCGACTGACCTGCCAGTGCCCTGAATTCCCATCATTTCCCAGCTCTGAACTGCCTGAGAACAGCAACACCGAAAAAAAAAATAATCTGCTGGATTTCTATTTGCTGCAGTTTATACACAACAAGAACAAGTGCATACAAATACTTTCATTATTTTGTCAATACAATTAGCTCGGGAAGCACCAATCTGAGCCACCACTTCCCTCGCCCTGTTCCTGGAGGAAATTGGCTTTGCTAAATGCCGCAGTTTGATTTCCCCCTCTCCAACGTGCACATTAGCAGGCAGATTGGGCTCTCCCCCCTTTCCCCGGAAAAGCAATCTCGCTGGAGCACTGAGATTTCTCTGGCTGATGCAGGCACCCTCCTGGGAAGCACACCGGGGGTCCTTCCCTCCATCAGCGCCGCATCCCCGCTATTTGCTTCCACCAGGCAGCCTGCCAGCAAGCAGAGGAAAACGGGAAGGGGAGCAAGGAAAAAAGGCCAGAGAGGATGGGGGATGACAGCACAAGCCAGCCTCGCTCTAGGGCTCCTTGTAGCACATCAAAAATCCTGCAGTTACACCATAAAAGCCAGGAAGGAGCAGTAAAGTCACTCTGCCATCGAGGAATAAAGTCACTGTGCCATCACAAATTTGCAAGGAATAAAGGCCCTCTGCCACTGAGGAATAAAGTCACTGTGCCACCTCAAACGTGCTCGGAGCTTTCTGACACATCGGCTCTGTCACAGCCCGGATCAAACGGAGCCCACAGCTGCAAAGGGAGGCAGATCTCACCTGCTCCCCCAGGAGCAGCCTCCTCACAGAGCTCAGCACCCTGCAGGCATCGAGGATATCGAACAAATCTGGGGAAAAGAGCTACAAGAGGACATCACCCCCCTCCTTGCAGGGGAGAAGTGGCAATGGCAAAGCCTTACAGCTCTCCCAGCAAGGGTTTTGCAAAGAGCCCCAAGCCCCTGCCTTGGGTACAAGGAGCTTTTGGGCTCCCACGGGAGTTTCTTGTGCCAGGGATTTGTGATGTTAACAGCACTGCTGCTCGGTCTGTGGGGAAGGGGCACCAGGATAGGATGGGGGGAAATGGCTGTAAGCTGAAGAAGGGTAAATTTGAATCAGATACCTGGAAAAAATTCCTCCCTGTGAGGGTGCTGAGGCCCTGGCACAGGGTGCCCAGAGAATCTGTGGCTGTCCCTGGATCCCTGGAAGTGTCCAAGACCAGGCTGGACAGGACTTTGAGGAACCTGGGATAGTGGAAAGTGTCCCTGCCCATGGCAGGGGTGGGATGCGATGAGCTTTAAGGCTCCTTCCAACCCAAACCATTCTGGGATTTCCCACCAGCACAGCAGTCCCACTGCTCCCCCCAGTACAGACTGGCCCCACACAGCCCCTTCACCACTCGACCCCTCCAGACACAGAGTCCTTTCAGGGCTCACTGACTCCCTTTTCCCAGTCCTGTCCCATCCACACACACGGTCACGCAGCCATTCCTCTTGCACAGGACACAGAAAAGCCATTCAGGCTTGGGCTATTAATTAAAACCCAGTAATGCTAATTTTACTGCCAAGTTGGAAGATCCTTACTGCATTTTATTAGGTAATTGCCACTTGTAAGGGGTTTAAATTGATGTCTTTATTAGACAATGCAATACAGGATAGTTATGATAACAGTTGAAATCATATCCTATAAATGTTCAGCCACCTCCAGACGTTGCTCCAGCCTGTTCCTCCCAGCTGAATGAGGAATTGCTTTGCCCTCAGAGACCCCGATCCCAGGGCAGAGATAACCCAAACCAGACAAATCCTGCAAAAATGATACATTTCTGGTATGTGATATGATTTCCCCAGTGGGGAGAAAGGGAAAACCACAGGACAGCCAGGACGAGCCTCTGATGGCCCCAGAACGTTGCATTTCCAGCACCTTTTTGTGCTCTCTTTTGATCTGTTCTCCAGCAGGGAAGAACCAGGCACCTGCACTGCTGAGTCATTTCAAATCCAGGCTATAAAGCCAATGCATTTTGTCTTTTCAGAAGCTTTTTGCTCACTCAGGGAGCTGATCTGTGTCAATCTGCATCTCCTGGGTTTCCTATTGCAGGGATAACTTATTTCCCAGCAGATCTTGTACCCTTTCCCCTTCTCAGAGCCTCCTGGAGCACGCTGATATCTGACACCAAGCACCTTTCAGCCGTGCCAATGGAATGCTGGATTTCCCACCCTTTCCCTAGGGAAAGACAC
The DNA here is from genome assembly GCA_013399225.1 of Rhipidura dahli. NCBI lineage: Eukaryota > Metazoa > Chordata > Aves > Passeriformes > Rhipiduridae > Rhipidura > Rhipidura dahli. The sequence goes on along the minus strand of VXAC01000338.1, from coordinate 325,297 downwards.
GTGGGAATGATGCTTGTGTGTCAGCAGGCTTTGCTTTTCCTTGAACACCACTTCTGTGGGAGAAGGGACCAGAGGGACCAGCTCTCCAGGAGCACCCTGAGGGCTGACAGCAATGCAAGATGTTCCCACCACAGGGAGAAGCACCAAGTCTCACCAGCCACAGCTTCCAGTCTCCCTCAGCAGCAATCCCAGGATATCAATTTCCCCACTCCTTCCTTCTGCTCTACCAGGGAATGTGAAATAAATAACTCCAGCTTTAAGCCCAGGGATTTTAGGAATTGCACCCTTGAGAATGGGTCTGGGAGTCACCACAGCTCAGAGGCAGCAATGCCCCCGACCACAGGGCACCTGAGCCAGGGGAGGTGACACCTTGTGTGGGTGGGACACAGCTCCCCCAAAAGGAGAGATCCCGGGAGGCTCCTGCTCGGAGCTTTGCTTCCCCGCACACCACCAGCCTCTGCCTTCAGCCCTTTGTCCTCTTCCTCACATCCCTGCCCATGAAAGCTGCCTCTTCCATCTGATCTCTCCGCATGCCAGCTTCCCTCCACACCTTCTTGGCCACCCTCTTCTTTCCTTGCTTTCTCCATTTCTTTGTTCCCTCACCGTCTCTTCCTTCACAAAGATTAAAGCTGAGGATTTTTCTCTCTCCCCCTCTCTTTGGCAGTCTCTTTGCCGGCCTGCACTTCTAGGGAGGAAAAAAGCCCGTAGCAACTGCAAGTGACACTGGAAATCCCCTCTGCATGTGTGGAAAGGGGAGATAGTGGCTTCAGGAAGAAAGGGGACCAACATTGCCCCAACCTCAGAACAACAACGAGGAAGTGAAACAGCCTGGGGAGAATCATTTTGTATTTAAATGAGGGAACTTTAACTCCCAGCTAAAAGGCAGCAGGAGAAGGCGATTTACTGGTGAGTGTGAGATTTGGAGGGATGTCCTTGGTATGCCAGACTCCCTCAGCCAAGGGATTTCACCCACCAGGTACAGAGAGGAGAGAGCAGGGGTGCCGGGGAGCAGGAGAGAAGGGATTCCAGGGAGCAGGGATGCCAGGGAGCAGGAGAACAGGGATGCCACAGAGCAGGGAGGGATGCTGAGGAGCAGGAGTGCCCATGGTCACCCAGCAGCGCTGACTAAGTTTAAAAAGCAAACTCAAATTAACCCAGGAGGTCTGAAACCAGGGAAATTACAGGTTCCCTGCACTAACAAGGACCCAGGGCTCTCGTTTCCCATCAGGCTCCTCACAGCTTGCAGCAGACTCGACCCCGACTGATAAATTTACAGCGAAGCAGAAAATAAACGCTGGAAATAAGAGGATTCACCTTCTTAGAAGTTTAAAGCCTATTACCAAAATAGGTGCACGGTGTTGCCATTATGAATGTCATTCCTAACACCTCCTGATTTCCCCCTTCCCGCCTCCTCCACTTTCACACCGAATTGTTCAAACTATTAGGGAACAAAAGGAAGCTGCCTTTTAAATCTCATTCACTCGGGCTCCTTGCCTGATAGATGCCTTCCCCTCTGAAGCTCTGTTTCACATAAAAGCATCTCAGCACGGTGCTGTAAATCTGGTCTGCACCAGCTTTTATAGGAGGCTGGGTTGGGTCCACGACTAAATTACCATTTATTTATTTGCTTGCTTCAAATATTTTTTATAAAATGCCGCTGCTGCTCAGATTGGAGGGCTGCCATCCCTAAAAGTGCGTTGGAAAGGGGGCTGGATGGAGCAGAGACAACACAGGTACCACTGATGCCAGGATGATTTTTGTCTTTTCTTTTATACCCTGTTACACCTTTTTACAATTTCTGTGTTCTTGGTGCTTTTTGCCTCCATTCTGGGACTTGTTTGTCAAGCTGGGACACTGAACATTTGAGAAGCTTCGCAGGGAGGGATCAGTGTGCCCAGAGCCCAAGGGCCTCTCCAGAACACATTTTGGAACCTGAGACAGAACCATCCAGGGGAAGGTTCCTTGGGGAGGGGGCTCACTGGAGCCTCTCATTGGGGAATCTTTGATAGGTGTGCTAATTAGTGACACCTACAATGTGATCCCAGAGCTTTGGTGGGTGGGCACTGCGGGGTGCAGGGAGGGGCATTCGACCTGGACGTGGTGCACCTGAGGATCCTTAAATAAAATCCCTTTTTCCCTTCTAACCATGTTTGGCTCTTGATTTTAACCCCAGGAAAAGGCATCACCACCTCAGTCAGGAGGAGGCCGAGCTGATCCATCTGTGGGATGTGCCCTCCCCACCCCGGTGCCCGTGAGGCAGGACGAGCAGGGTGCAGCCGATGTGGAGGCAGCATCCTCATCCCTGCAGCTCCAGAGGGCCCGTCCAGCTGCTCTGCCCGCTCTGTACCCCGCACTCTCGGAGGAATTACACGTGAAATAATTACCTCGGAATAATTACGAGTTCAATAACGACCTCCAAGGCGGGGAAACTGAGGCACGGAGGGGTCTCACTCACCAAAAACCACACAGGAAGGGAGGAGCAGCTTTGCCCTATCTCTGCCCCACCCTTTTGAGGCAGCACATTCACATCTGTTGCAAGAAGAAGTGGACCCAGTTTGGGATTTTACCAAGCATTTTGCTTTCCTTTCAAGCTTTTATCCTTCCCATTTGTTGGAAAAGGGAAGAGCAATGGTTCAAACAAAAGGCCGGTTGAACCAAAGGCTGCTCCCATTCATAATGGAGGTTTTTACGTCTTTTTAAACTGATTTTTCCCAGAAAAACCACGAAAAACAGAAAATGTTTGCAATTTCCCTATGAAAATCCTCACCTGATTCCTGTCTCCACCCAAAGGTTAACGCTGCCACATCCCACTGGAGAAGTGGGGATACCCCAAACCCACTGAGAACCTCCTGGATCAAACACAGCCCCTCCTTCTCCTCACTCTCATCCCTTACAGATTCCTGCATCACAGCAAAGATGCCAATGCAGAGCCCAGCCCCGTGCTCCCCAGGAAAAGCCTTCACCCTCATGTCCTCGCTTCCCCAGCTGCTCTCCACAAAAACCTTCCCCTTGCCTCGCTGCGAGTTTTACAGCCTCCTGCCCCCTCTTCTAATAATCAATATCGATTTTACTGCCTGGGCTATTATCCCAGTTTAAAGATTTATTTCCCTGGTTTGCAGCGCGTGCAGACGGGCGCTTTACAGCACGAGCCCTTCTTTACCTCCTCCTCCTCCTCCTCCTCCTCTCCCTCGGGACCATTATCCCGCCCCAGTGCCGAGCCAGGGCGCTCGTTCCGTATCGGAAAATAATCATCGGCTTTCAGGCGGAGGCGCTGGGGTTACGCCGGGGGCACACGGGAGCACGAGCTCATGGCAAGCCCCTGGGCTCGCTCCTCCTGCACTGATTCCCATCAGCTCCTGCCTTTCAGGCTGCTCCTCCGGTCCCAGGGCCAGCTGACCCCGTGGCACCACGGCTCCGCCAAGCCCTGCACCCAATTAGCGGAACAGACCGTGTAAAACACGCGCTCGACGCTGATGTGATTGAACATTAATAACCAGGTTTCAAATATTTATTACAATGGCTGTTTTTAATAAATATTTCATGAACAGCAATTTTTTTTTCCTTTTTTTTTTTTTTCCCACCTCTCTTCCCCATTCATTGCCAGCTTTGTGGGCTTAATTTGCCTTAATGAGAATAAAAATCACTCTGATAAATTGCTCCTTTGCGAGTGCACGCGACGTGAGAGCAACACTTGGCTGAAATATTTGTTGTGGGGAGCTCAGGGCTGCAAACAGACTCTGGGAGTGAGGAGGCCCTCGGGTATTCCCCCCGGGATGGGGGTTTGGAGCAGCCTGGGCTGGTGGAAGGCATCCCTGCCAATGGCAGGAGTGGAAGAACTTGAAGGTCCCTTCCAACCCCAACCATTCTGGGATGATGCCATTTTTTGGGGACCATAAGAGGTCCCAGATACAAGTTGGAGCACACTTCGCCACCTAACACACAGAAGAAGGTAAGGGATCTCCCACTTTTCTCACCTCTTGAGAGGAGCATCCCAGATTCCCCTTGCAGGGAGAGCTCCTGTGTGTTTATGCCCCACTCCCAGGGAAGTTCTTGAGTTAATACACTGAGGCTCAGCACTAAGAGGTATTGAACTAAAAGCTTTATTGAGCACATGCAGCTAAAGCTGAGGCTTTTCCCAAAACCAACCCAAGCAGAAATCATTTCCCTGCAGGCACCAGGCTGGGAGGATGCTCAGCATCACCCCCCAGCCCCAGGGCTGTGCTCAGCCCATCTTCCATTCCAGTGGGAAGCACCTGTGGCTCCTGGTACCCGACTCTTCCCTCCCACATCCAGCTGGGGTTTATTTTAGGAGCTGGGCTGGCTTGGCCAGCTCAGCAAACAGTATCTGGGTTTCTCCCTGCTCCGGTATTCCAGGCATGGGAGACAATTAGAGCCGTCTAATCAGCAGTGCCAGGGGCAGGGCTTTCATGTGGGGACTCTCAGGAGGGGTTATTACCATACGAAGCTTCCTTGGCTCAGCTTTGCTCAGCCACAGCTTTCTGCCCCCTCCTGCAGCCCCAAACCAAGAGGAAATCCAAGTGGGATGTGCAGGGAAAGCCACAAAAGGTGCTTAAGAAGCAGAGCTTCACTTTGTCTTTTGCTGTCGTTTCATTTCTTTTGATGTTTCATTCTCCTTCCCTCCTTAGCTTTATTTATTCTTTTATATTTATTTTATAAGGCACATTTTGGTGCATATTACAACCCTCCAGCTTTCTCTCCATGCACATTCCTCTTTTTAGGATGCTGGGGAAAGCATCCCTGATGCAGAAATTGGAGAGACAAACCCCATCCCACAGCCAAGAGTCCACAGCAAGGGGGGGGTGAGGAGAGAATCCAAACAAAGCCAGGTTGGAATGGGCTTGGAGCAACCTGGTCTAGTGGAAGGTGTCCCTGTCTCACCTGCAGCAGCCATTTCCAGCAAGAACAGCAACTTTATTATCCAAACTGAATTGTGTGGAATCAAAAATAAATATATCAAGCTTTCTCCCAGAAATCCTCCTCTCAGCAAGCCCAGAAGGCGAAAATATGTATTTTTACTATCTGAAAAAAAAATATATATATATTGGAACCATCTCATGAAACCTCACCTCCTTGGGAGCTTGTTTCAATAATCCTGAAGTTTTGAGGGGAAAGGAACAAAAAGCATCATATTCAAGAAAGAAAATCATATCTGACTCTGACGGGTCAGAGATGCAAAACACAAAGGGGATCTTTGCCTCACTAAGTACAAATAACTCCCCAAAAAACAAGGTAATGGGCATTTGGGGTGATAAATATGAATGGAAGAAGCAGGAGCTGAACACATTGGTTTTAATGAGGATTACCTAGAAAAAAGTATTTTTTTCCCCTTCAGCAATTCAGTATTTTAATGCCTTGAACTTTCTCCCCCTCCCAATCTCACTTTTACCAGGTGTGCAGAAAGTTACCAAAAACATCAATTGGGAGATGTCAGAATGAAAAATCTCAGCATTTCACTTCAAAGCAAAGCGTTCTGCTTCGAAATGTCGCTGGTTTATAATTCAATAAGCCGATTTGAAGCATCTTATCTGGCAGGCCTCTGTCAAAAATGGGAAAATTGACTTTTTCTTCCAACAGTTTTGGTAAAACCCTATATTTCTTAGGCCCATTTTCAGTCACATTCAATCACCTTTTGTTTTCGTGTTATCTCTGCTGAGACTCCTTATAGAAAATCTTTTCCTGCTTAGGAAACAGGAGCTTGTCTCCAGTCAAATCCTACAATACCCTGACCTAAAACACTAATAAACAAGATTCCTGGAAAAAAATGCACCCAGTGCAGGAATATCACTTATTGCTCAGGCAGGTGATGCCACGCAGGAAATATCAGCCACACATTTAGGGTGAAGTCTGTGTCTTGTGTTCCTTGTTCAGCAGAACAATTGGATTCTTGGCCAACCCCAAGGTACTGGGGGGATTAAACACAACCAGTAAAACCAGTTTCATGGTTTCTAACAGCACCACACCGCTTCCCCCTTGGAAAAACAAACACTTGGAGACACAAACTTGCAGCAGGAATTAATGCCAGGGATGATCATTATGAAACTCAGCCCCTTCACGGAGGGAAAATCAGTTTAAAAAGCTTTTACACAAAGCTCAGCTTGAAATCTAGCAGCCAAAAATCTTCCCTGGACAGGATAAAAGGGGAAAAAACCACAGGAATGAGAGCATCCAGGATTCACATCCCTGAGCAGCTCCCTATGGGCAGCAGCATCCCAGTGCCAGGGGGTCTCTCTCGATGCATTAATGCAGAGCAAAGTGACCAAAATGGGTATTTTTTTGCAGCTGCAGAGAGCATGACTCCGTATTTTTTTTCCCCCCTAGCAGATAATCATCTTCCCAGGGTGTTTTCTGCATATGCACACACGCAGAGAGCCACGAGGAAAATCTGTGCTCTATTTTATAAGCTCATCGAGATTCTAATCTTACAGCAAATAAGGCATGGCATCTAGATGGACGGTATTACAGGAAAATCAATATTGATTATTAGGAGCAAAGATGCGGGATGGAGCTGACAGTTAAAAATCCTTTGAAGATCTTGGGAGAAAAATGACAGCTCCACACAACAAACACACGGCAGCGCTGATTCAACAGCTTCATCACCCAGGGGATCAATGGGGACGTGGGGCCAGGGCTGGGGACTTGCAGGAGCCTCAGCCTGGGGGAAGGCAGCACCAAGGGGCAGTGTTTTACACAGGGGGAACATCACAGGGTCCTTAAAGCTGGAAAAGTCTGGAAGATCAGCTCCAAACATTCCCCCAGCGCTGTCAATCCCACCACCAAACCGTGTCCCCAGGTGCCACATCCACGTGACTTTTCAATCCCTCCAGGGATGGGGACTCCACCACTGCCCCAGGCAGCCTTTTCCAGTGTTTAACAACCCTTTCCATGAAGAAATCTTCCCACTAGCCAAACTAAACCTGCCCTGGTGCAACCTGAGGCCGTTTTCTTTCATCCTGTCACTGTTCCCTGGGAGCAGAGCTTGACCCCCACCTGATTCCAGCCTTGTTCAAGGAGCTGTAGAGAGGGAGGAAGTTCCCTCTGAGCCTCCTCTTCTCCAGGCTGAGCCACCCCAGCCACTCCTCATCAGATGTGCACTCCAAAAGGGATGTGGGAGGGTTGGGATTTCTGAATATCAGCAACCTGGACAGACAAGTCTGTAGGTGCTCCAGGCTGAAGGAACAACCAGTGAGAGAAGCACCAGGCAGGTGAGGGGCAGGAGGAGTCACTGGAACTCACATTTAGGGTCAGCTGAGAGCTGTTTATCCGTATCAAACACACCTGTGCAGGGAAATCCAGGGATTTCCACTCCCTGGCCAGGTTTAAATTTGAGCTGTGGGAAGAAAAGGAGTTCCCCTGCCTACTGCCCAGGGAGCAGGGAGGCTTTTCCTGCCTTTACAAGCACTTGTTTTCCACTCTGGACACAGGACAATCCAAACTGGCCTTGGGCACTGCCAGGGATCCAGGGGCAGCCACAGCTGCTCTGGGCCCCCTGTGCCAGCCCCTGCCCACCCTCCCAGGGAACAATTCCTTCCCAAGATCCCATCCAGCCCTGCCCTCTGGCACTGGGAAGCCATTCCCTGTGTCCTGTCCCTCCAGCCCTCGTCCCCAGTCCCTCTCCAGCTCTTTTGGAGCCCCTTTAGGCACTGGAAGGCTCCCTATAGCCCTCTCTTCTCCAGATGAGCACCCCCACACCACAGAAAGGCTCCTCCTCAGCCCAGCTTGCTGTGCCAGCCTCCCCTTGCAGGGGTGTGGGGCCACTCAGGACCAGAGACCCCCAGTGCTGCACACGAGGCTCTTCAGGGCTTGTACCTCTGGTGCCAATAAAACCAGCAGCAATGAGCCCCACGAGGAGCCAGACTGGGCAAACGGGGACCTTCAGTGCTTTTGGTCATACACCGAGTCCCAGTGGAAGCCAGTTATGTCCTGGGAAGCCCCAGAGGCTGCCAAATTCCCAAAGTCTTTGTGAAAACAGGTTCCCTAATGAGGATGCTATTTTTCAAGCAGTAAAAGAACAAATTAGGGATTTTGGGGTTTCTCCTGCCTCACAGAATTTTACAGAAGGGACTCACCTTGCTCAGAGCCCTGCAGAAACAAGGACCTGCCTGCTCAGAACACTCAATCCCAGCTGATCCATCCCCACCTCGATCCCAACTCCCACAGTTACACTGAGGGTAAAGCAGCAGCTGAGGTGGGAAAACAGCAGGGATCGAGTGGCTCTAAGGCAAGATGTGCTCAGGGCGCTGAGCTGATGAGGCTCCTCAGTTCATCACTAATTGGGATGGATGTTTAAAATAAAATAATGCTGCCTAATCACCTTGAGATCCTGCCAGGCACAGCCGTGGCATCCTCGGGGAGACTGATACCTTAAAAGTCACCTTAAAGGAAGCAGCACCAGGCTCATCCTCTGCCTGGTGAATATTTGGGCTTTTTAGCTGATTATTTGAAGACAGAAAACACAACGCATTCCCTGCAGACACCCAGCTTGCTGAGCCCACTGGTTTCTTTGGGATTGCTGGGATGCAGCCCTGCTCCCTAAGGCTGCAGCTTCACGTGCCAGACCCAGCAGCTCCTCCCTGGGAAGAGGGAGCCATCGAGGGATGCGCTGCTCACACTGCGGATGCATCGATCCCTTCCCAGGCACACAGGGATGTCACAGCCCAGCCTGGAGAGGAGCTGGACAGAGCAGAGCCAACCCTCAAAGGTGGATTTGCCCTCTGGGCTTTGGGTAAAGACCAACCCAGCTTCTTGTCGTGCTGGGAATAAGGACCAAAGCACAGCCAGGGAGAGCAGGGATCCCTGCGAGGGGTAACGTTGCTGCCCAGGGATACCTGTCGCATCCCTAGGTCTCCCTTCGTGATTCCAGCTGCCCTTCCAGCCATCCCAGTGCCTCCACAGCCCCTCCCTCCCAGCCTCAACACGTTAACTCCACACCCCTGATGCCTTCCAGCAGCCGGGATTCCCATCCCAGCTGTATTTTCAGCAAGGCACACCCTGAATCTTAACCTTATCCGAAGGAAACCCTGCCCCAAACCTCACCTTCACTGCACACCCCATCCTCAAGCACCCTCCCTCCATCCCCTAACCCTGTCTCTCACAGGCAGCCCTACTAAAAGCAGCAGTGCTGATGAAGTTGCAGCCAACTTTTGAGGAGTTCAGCCGGAGCCAGCTGCCCTCGGCGCCGCCAGCACGATCCACCTGCGGTTGCCGGCTCAGTGGGCGTGAAGGGGCCGTGTGGAATACAAATGGACTCTTTCACTTAGCAGGAGGCAGGTAATTTCTTTTGTCCCCGCTGATGCATTATTGATTGTGATGAATGTCAGAGCAGGAGCCTGTTCCAAAAGCCATTAAACAATAATTTCATCTCCGGAGGGTAATTGATTGTCAGAGGGAGCAGCTTTGCCAGGCGCAAGGTGGTGGTGACGGGGAATGTTTGTATTTGGGTGGGGACAGAGGGAGTCTTGGGCAAACTGCATGATTTATTAATCAAACATGGAAAAAAGAGTTGGGAGACGGAGTGCACTGGAAAGAAGGAGCCAACTTCTTCCGAGCTGCTGGGCAAGGCTGAGAGCCAGCCTGACCCCAGCCCGGCTCTGTCACGCTTTGGAGAACATCCCTAATGGCACTTTGCTGGGTACTCCTGGGCTCCAGTGACACATCCCAGCACTGACCTGTCACCTCCCCGTAATTCCAGCCTGTGACCCGCACATTAAAGTGCTTTTCTGACACACCTCAACTCCTTCCCTGCCTCCCCGTTAATGCACTGCCAGCACAGCAAGAGCAGTGAGCACTCTGAACCCCAAAACCCCCCACTCTCCCCCTCCAACACTCCTCCAACCCAGCACAGCCCTTTCAGTGATTTCAGAGAGACTCCAAGGCTACATCACATCCCCATGAAGAGAGCACGGGAAGAAGAAGGGTCTGGATTTGGGAATTGGGATTGGAGCTGCAGTTTGTGGCGTGGAGCTGGAACATGATGAGGGGAGAGGGGGAAAGAGGCTCCTGTCCCAGAGGAGAGGGACAGGAGCCCAAGGGCCCCAGAATTAATTTTCACTGGTCAATGGTCATTTACCAGCATTTAGAGACATAGCCCTAGGGGCTTGAACATGTCCCCAGCTCTGCCCAGCCTTCCAGGAGGACACACTGCCTCAGCCCTGTGTCTGTCTGTCTGCCCACCAGGGGCAGAGGAAGGCGGGGATGGAGCAGAATCCTCACCACATCTTCTGCAACAGCCACAGGAGAGACAAATCCCTCTGTCAGGAGAAGAGAGGGAGTTTATCCGTCTCCTCTGCAGCACATGAGAGGTGGATTTATCACGGATTTCCCTTTCTCCCGTGCTTTATTTAGTAGTTCATTATCTTGTCAGCTGGAACCGGCCAGCTCCCACAGCACACTCCATCACTCCCAAATCCCTGCAGGAGCCACTCGAGGTAAAATGCCCACCTGGACCCCCTGAAGGCCACATCTGATCTGGGAGAGGACAGTTCCCAGCAGTGGAGAATAGGTTGGAGTGCAGAATGAGACATGAATCGCTGGCCTTTGAGTGTGAAGATACAGCACTGCAGAAGCCACTCACCATTAAACACCCTCCCTGTGTCGGATTAGTTTGAAAACAAAAAACCAAACAAAACGATAAAAGATCAAAACCACAAGAAAGTTGAAAATTAATGTCCTTCCAACAGCATTAGGCAATGTCTGTTGCCTTCATATCAATCTCAAGGCCTGGAAATATTTCTAATAAAAAAGGAGATTCTGTTCCCACCACAAAACTCTCCAAGGAGCAAGAAACAGCAGCGAAATGTCATTTCTAGGGAAGAAGGAGTAATGCAGCCTTCCATGGCTTTTCCATGAGCTGAGCTGGTGCAATTCACAATTTTCTGGGCAAATTTGCCAGTTACCTTCATAAGGGGTGGTTGTGATCAGTATCTATGAGTAGATGCCAGCCCAGCAATAGAATCCCAAGGTGGTTTGGGCTGGAAAGGACCTTAAAAGATCATCTCTATATCACCTTCCACTACCCCAGGTTGCTCCAAGCCCCATCCAATCTACCTTTGGATGCTTCCAGCCATCCAGGGGCAGCCACAGCCTCTCTGGGCATGCTGTGCCAAGGGCTTGACCTCCCCTCCCAGAGAAGAAATATTTGCATATTTAAACCCCTCCCACTGCCATAATCACCTTCCACCTCCACACTACCAGAGAAGGCACGAGCTGCATCACCCTGCAGAGGACACAGATGCTTCCTTGACTTTCAGGACCAGACCTTGCAGAAGTTGAGTACAAACCTCCTGTGTTTATTTGTTTCCATTTATTTTCTCCATTACTTTTCCCACGATCAATACCATCATTTGAATAAAAATGCACTGTGTCCGAGAGCCAACGCCACGCGGAGAATACCAATTACACACTTCTGCCTTGAAGTGAAGCCATCGAGAGGGAACGCAGCCCTCCCGGGGAGCACGAGGCCATCAAACCCTGAGAGAGCAGAGCAGCGCTGAGCCGCGCTCCTCACGGAGCACTGGAGGGAACAAAGGAGAAAGGAAAGCAAAGAACCAAATCCCCACTTCAAAAGCCTCCCCGTTTCAAAGCGTGGCACCAACGCCACGGTAGCTGACTCGTCCTCCCAACAGCCCTCGGTGGCAGCGCTGCTGCTTCTGTGCTGCAGGAGCAGCTCTGTTCAGGCCGAAGCTTTGCGGGTTCTGTGGTTTGAGGTCTCCTGGGTGCCATCCTGCCCTGCCCTGGGAGCTGGCAGGCAGTGCCAGGGTGGAAAGGGGCAGTACAAGCTGTTTCTTCCTCCATCTAAACCCTCGAGTTTATTGATTACTTTGTAGCATCTTCCCCGTACTTAAAGGGGTTTCAGGAGAGCTGGAGAGGGACAGGACACAGGGAATGGCTTCCCAGTGCCAGAGGGCAGGGCTGGATGGGATATTGGGAAGGAACTGTTCCCTGGCAGGGTGGGCAGGCCCTGGCACAGGGTGCCCAGAGCAGCTGTGGCTGCCCCTGGATCCCTGGCAGTGCCCAAGGCCAGGCTGGACGGGGCTTGGAGCAGCCTGGGACAGGGGAAGGTGTTTCTGCCCATGGCAGGGGGTGGAACTGGATGATCTTTAATGTCCCTTCCAACACAAACCTTTCTGGAATTAAGCTGTGGCAAATCCAGTGGGAAATCTCACGTGGAACAATATCCATCCTCACAGTGAGTCCCTGCCAGACAGATTCCAGAACTACCAGGGCTCTGCCCTGCACTGCAGGAGGACACGGGGTCCACGCTAAGGAGACACAACACACCAGCACCTCCTCCTTGCACCCAACACCAGCAGAAAATGCCAGGCAGGGTCTGAGCCCTGGACTCCTCTCCCAAGCACCCTCCACAACCATTCCAGGCCACTGCTCAGCTTAGGAAATCAAAGCACGATGACTCGAGGCACTGCTTCCAGCTTAGCTTTTGCTGCTGCTCTTAACCTCAGCGACCTTTCCAGCTCTGCCCTGCCAACACAGAGGAAAACAAGCCACTTGACAGGCTCTCTTCTGCTCCAGAGAAACATTTCCCGAGGAAAGGAAGATCAAGGAAGGCACCAGCTCCCTGTCTAAAAGATGAGGAGATATATTCCAGCTGACATTCAGCACTATCAACATTTTATGAGCTTTGGAATCCAGTTAGTTAGCCAATATTTTACTTAACTCCAGTTTAGATTTAAAAACTTGACCTTCTCCGAGCGCCACATTTCACCGAGCCTCGTGCAGCTCCCTGTGCAAAGTACCAGGTTATTTATCCCCCCTTTTTATTGCTTCACTGTCATTTGTGCATTTATACTATTCAAAAATCAATGAAAAGATGGGGGTCCCTGAACAGGCACCTGGGGCACCCACATGGCTCTCCAAGGTGCTTGTCACACGTAGCAAGAGGCAAACAGCCCGGGGATGCTCTTCTCCTGGCCAGGAGGGCTGCAAATCAGGGCACAAAGCAGCCCTGATCCTGCTCCTCTTGTTGAGGGAATAGAAAGTTGCTTTTCAGCTCAGAGTAGGGGAGCAGTTTGGATGTCCAGATACAGATCAGAGCCTCTTCGTGCCTGGAACTGGGAGGAAAAGTCACCACTGCTCAGTCATGGAAAAGGCCCAAGGACAGAGCAAGGCATCAATTCCAGCCCTGGCAGCAACAAAACACAGAGAGCAAGGAGGGAGGGGGAGATGTCCCAGAAGGAAAGGGAGCAGTGGGACAACCACCCACAGTATCAGAGCTGGAAGGTCAAAAGTACCAAAGGTGGAAGATCACCCCAGGAGCATCAGCAATGGGTGACACCAGCCGTGATGAGACACCAACACAGTCACAACAGAAACGCTGCAATAACGAGGCTCATTAACACCCCAGCACCTGCCTGGCTGGACACACGACTTCCCAGAAGATGCCCCTCCACTCCCCTTGCCTTTCTGGGATCACACACCAGACCCAGCAGCTCCCTCACATCCCAGCACAAGCAGCCTGTGGTAGGCAAACAACCCCATCCCCCTCCTCACACCACCTGCCTAAAGTAATACTGGATGAAAGAAATGTGTTTTAATAAAGAAAATTGATTTCGTTTGGTTTATTCATTAACACGTCGATCAGGAATGATTTATGGCCACAATTTGCCAAATTATTTCTCTATTGATCAGCCCAGGGTTGTTTTGTTGTAGGTTCAGTCAATTAGAAGGAGTAGCACTCAGGTGGGTAAATTAATCAGTCTTAAGTAGAGCCCGCCCACAGAGAAGGGCTTGGTAAGCCCTGGTGCCAATGCAAACCCTCACTGAGCAACCCTGCTGAGGAGAGGATTTCTCCTCACACAGCAGCCAGCAAAAGGTGTTCAGCACCTCCTCCTTCCCAGTGAACACAGGCTGCAGAACCCTCTTCTGCTTCCCATCACAAGCAGAGCGATTCAAACCCACCAAGGCTTCACACTCAGCCCTCTGAGCCCAGCTTGTCTCATCTTAAGAGTGGTTTGGGCTGGGAAGAGACCTTAAAGATCAGCTCATTCCAACCCCCTGTGCCCTCCACTTCAACAGGTTGCTCCTGTCCAACCTGGCCTTGAGCACTGCCAGGGATCCAGAGGCAGCCACAGCTGCTCTGGGCACCCTGTGCCAGCCCCTGCCCACCCTCCCAGGGAACAATTCCTTCCCAATATCCCATCCAGCCCTGCCCTCTGGCCCTAGGAAGCCATTCCCTATGTCCTGTCCCTCCATCCCTTGTCCCCAGTCCCTCTCCAGCTCTCCTGGAGCCCCTTTAGGCCTTGCGAGGGGCTCTGAGGTCTCACTGGAGCCTTCCCTTCTCCAATCTGAACACCCCCAGCTCTCCCAGCCTGGCTCCAGAGCAGAGGGGCTCCAGCCCTTGTGGCCTCCTCTGGACTCTGTCCAGCAGCTCCAGGTCCTTCCTGTGCTGGGACCCCGGAGCTGGGGCAGCTCTGCAGGTGGGGTCTCACCTGAGCAGGGCAGAATTCCCCCCTGTGGGGTCAGCCCAGGACACAGATGGACTTCTGGGCTGCCAGGGCACATCCCCAGGCCCCCTCCAGCAGCACCCTCAAGTCCGTCTCAGCAGGGCTGAACTCCAGCTGTTCAGTGATCCCTTGGCTCAAGGGGTCCCTTGGCTCCAGACACGCAACTCCTGTGAGGGACAGACCCTCCCTGGAGGCGGCCACCAGCCCTCAGCAGAACAAAGGGCAAACTGTAGGGAAAGCACCATCCCCGTGGATCAGCATGGACAGAGAGCAGCAAATGCAGGAAGGGCAGACGGCCACGTTCCCATGGCAGAGCAGAGCAGCCCAGCCCCTTTTTGGAAGCAGGGAACAGGCACAAACAGGCACACAGCTGCCAGCAAACCCTCTGAGCGTGGCTTGATGCTCTCCTGCCTCCTGCAGCCCATCCTGCCCCTGAGGCAGCAGTGATGGATGGGGCTGTGCCCTCTCCTTATCTGCTCCGGCTCCCAAGCCAGGCAGCCATGGGGCTGGGGGAAGCCCAGGCTGAGGCAGGCAGGGTGTAATCACACGGGCTCATCTCTGCCTCCAAACCCAGCTTTTAAGGACCATTTAAGGCACTTTCCTTAATCTCAGCGTTTGCAGCAGAGCCCAATAAATCACGGCACAACTCCCCCACCAGCAGCCACAAAGCTGCTCCTGCAGATGCTGCTCTTCCCAGATTTTTCCCCCCCCATGCCAGAGGGAAGCATCCCTGGCACTGTGCTGAACCTCCCAGGAAACAACATGCTCAGGGCACAGAGTCCCTGGCCGAGCACCCTGAGCACTGCTCAATGTGGCTGAGGGCTCATCTCTGTCTTTGCAAATGTCAGGGCTTATTCTTTCCTGAATGAGATATGGATGTGGCAGCGTGATATTAAATTACAAGTCAAATAGTACAAAGGCTTTTAATTACACGCCAAACACAGGCTGCTGTCAGAGAGGAGACACCGGGCTCGATGGCCCATCAGGCTGTTCCGCTCTGGCAATTCCTATCTAGCCGGTAAAAGTCCAGGAAATTGGATCGGTAATGGGAACGGGGGCCTTTCACCTCCAGCCCAGCCACTCACATCCAGCCCAGGAGAGAGAAGGAAAGTCATTACCAACCTGCTGGCTGGGCAGCAGCCGGGCTGGGATGAGTCAGTGGGGCTGCAAACCACCAGGAGAGCAAGGAATGGGTTGTGGCCTCTCTGAACAACAGCAGCTTGGTGGGACAAAGTTGTTGTAAAAGTGGGAGAGAGCATCAGCTCAGCTCCCAGCACTTTCTGCCAGCAGAAAGGTGTTGCAGCCCCTCATTCCCACAGCACGGAGTCTGACCAGCCCTCCAGGATGAGTTTAGAGGCAGCTCACCCCCACCCTGGCTACAGCCTGAGGATATTCCCTCCTATTTATGGAAAACACTGGAATATTTATGCTCCTCTCCCAGCAAGGGCGCTGCAGAGATGAAGGACAGGCTTTGACGCCAGCTGTTTTTAACAACATCTCACTGCAAAACCCACCCCTCTTCAAGGGATGTACCCTCACAGCACCCCGGGGGGTGAAAAAGCTCTGAACTCACCAAGGACAGAAAAAAACAGCAGCAAGAGAGAAGGGACTCGATGGCCACCACAGACCCAGCAGCAAGCAGGGAACAGCCGCATTTCAACCTCTCCACTGTCGCTGTCACACCGCGGATGTGCAGAAAAACCACACCAAGTCCAGGGTCAGTAGAAAAGGTGGCAAAGCCCCATTTAATGGCTTTTTCCCCGAGGTTTTTATATGTTAGTTCGCAAAAAGTGAATTAAATGGCATAAAGTAATTGGTTCTCTGGCCATCCACCCCTCGAGGTGGTTGGCCCAACTCTGGCACGTCTGTTCCCAAGTGTTTTTCTGGTTGAAGCCATAACAATCTGGGAAAAACAAGTGCAGGTGTGGATATTGATAACCACTGGTAACTTTGTTTTGGGTAGCTTGCATGGGAAAGGCAGAGTTCTCACAAAATGCTAGAGAGCTGAAGAAATTCACCACTGAAGCCCTTTCAGCATCTACACTCCACAACTTTCCTCCTCATTCCAACTCCCCAGACAGCAAAGCCAGCGATGGTGAGACAAAGAAGGGCTGAGCTGCTTTGCCAGCGTGATTTAGTCAACGCGTAAGTTGCAAAAACAAAAAAGGGAAAAAGGCCTCTGAGAGTTCTTTTTCTTTGGCATTTTGCAGGAATTCTCATGCTTTGGTACCCAGGTCGTCGCATCTGCAAGCTCTGCCTCCAATCTGTAAGGCTAATTTGTTCTACAGCTTTGCTCCCCCCCTTGGGAATGGGGGTCGCTGGTCACAGAAGATTGATTAAGCTTTTGGTGCATCAACATTAATGAAAATCAACAGTAATGAGTGGTTTTTATGGCAACCCCATAAAAAGCGTTAGGACAGGTAAACACAGGGACAGCCAGGCAAATCAACAAGGTCCTATGCTCCTACAAGCTGTGCTTGCCTTTGCCAGCCCCTCACATTCCTGCAGATTTATCTACAGGATTATTCAGATTAAACTCCCAGTCAGCCCCTTGTGAAAGATACAGTGAATTTCGAATCCCAGAACAGTTTGGGTTGGAAGGATCTGAAAGATCATTTAGTTCCACATGCCAAAATGGGCAGGGACACCTTTCACCAGACCAGGTTGCTCCAGTTCCATCTAAAATGGCCTTGCACAATGCCAGGGGTAGAGCAGCTACAGCTTCTCTGGGTATTATCTCTGCATATTAAAAACTGCAAATTTCTATCCCGGGAAGGGGATGTTTCATCCTTTACTTACCTCCTTTTTCCCAGTGGGGTAAATTTGACTAAACTGGCCTCAGGTGTTTGGTTTTTTCCTGAAAACTCACTCCTTGCAAAACAGGCAGAAAACTGGAATAAAAAGCCACCCTGAGCCAAGGATTTGGTTTCTGACACCAGCCAACCTCCAAGAGCAGAGACAAACATCTGTTTTAGGGCAAACAGCACCAGACCAAAAACCTTCCTGGCAGCCCTCTGGGCCCCAAAATGACGTTCAGTGAGGGAAATCAAAGGTAATCAAATTGTTTCCCCCTTCCAGCCTTCGACTGGGGCATCAGGGCTGCAGCACCAGCACTGCCATAGCATGGAAATGCCTGGCTGAGGTTTTTCATTTCTTCCCAAGGTGCTTCAGCCCTTCAGATTTTTCTGAGCCATCCTTTAGAGGTTCCAGATCTAAACGGGATGATTGCAGGAGGCTTCTTGTTACAGGACATCATTAAAAATAATGTATGTGCTTGAACTGCAGTCGGCAGGGCCGTGCCAGGGATGAGCGAGGGGAAAGGAGAGTTCTCTGATCTTGGGAAGAGAGAACAACCTATTAAAAAGGAATTTAGTTCTCATGTAGAGCTATCAAACCGTTGGAAAGCCCTGCTCTCTGCCTCTGGGCTCTTGTACCTTTCAAGGACAGCAAAATTCCAGGTTTAAGCTCTTCAACTGTATTTGAATATTTAAATTTTTTAAAAAGTCAGCTCTTGTACTGCTTTGGCACCAACTCATTTGACCAGGAGAGCTGAGACCCTGACAGCTCCTGCAGTTTCAGCTCACTGATAGCATCTTCCCCTTGAAGTGCCAGCTCCAGTCACTCCCCTGGAACAGAAATAATCTTTTTTGTTAAATATACACTCACCAAAAAAACCTTCTGAGGCTGAAATTCTTACTAAAGTTTGACAGAGGAGAGATGTACAGGGCACCCAGCTGGAAATTCCCTCCCTGTCACAGGCATGACAGCGAGGAGGCAGCTCAGGGATTTCTCTCTCAGCCTCCCTCCCTCCCTCGCAGCAGCATCAGCAGCACCCCCAGCACGAGCAGCACCAGCACACCTTCAGCGTTTAAAAGGCTCCTGCAGACACCAGTGCACATCCCACACAGATCCCAAATCCTTGGGACTGCTTTTTGAGCTGCTGTAAATCTCCAGTGACAGAAAAAAAGCTGATTTTTTGCTGCTCAGAGAAGCTGTGGCTGCCCCATCCCTGGGAGTGTTCCAAGGCCAGGGTGGATGGGGCTTGGACACCCTGGGAGAGAGGGAGGTGTCCCTGCCCATGGCAGGGCTGGGAGGACAAGAGCTTTAAGGTCTCTTCCAAACCAACCCGTTTTGGGATCCTGGGATTTTTGATAGGGAGAGAAACAAGCTCCTGCCATGCCCTGCCCTGGACCCAGCCCCTCATTGCTCCTTCTCCACCTGGTTCCCGGTCTCTCCCAAGGAGCCCAACCAGAAGCAGACCCACTCCTCATCTCCCCAGTCCCCATCTCTGCACAGCCCAAACCCAGCAGTGCCTTTCTTGGATACAGAGTATTTTATTGATACCCTGAGTTCCCTTGCACACAGCCCCTTGTAGCTGTTTGGCCTCGGCCGTGTATTTATTATTCACGTGCTCACTTGTTCCTGCACCAGCTGAGAAAAGTGGAGAAAGATTAAGTCCCCAGGAAAAAAAAGGAATAAAATAAAATAAACAAGCAGGATTGCTGCCTGGGTTTTTATTTTTTTTTTTTTTAAGGGACTCTGATCCATTCAAAGAGCTGCCTTCTTCAGGCCTCCCGTGTCACTGTTGATTGAGTTTGTTCCCTCCTCACCTCCTGGTTCTGTTGGAGTATCTTGTCTCCTCAGTATTACTGTCTGACTTCCTTTTCATATGCCTGAAATACACACCATTGTGTTCCTACTTTTAGTTTTTGTGCAGGGATCCCTTTCATGTCTCGTCTTCTGTAAAGTCCTTTTTTCTTGGCAGTCAAGTGCATGAATGTTTGCTGCCAGGAGATTTTGCTTCTATTGTATTCCAGACGTATTATAAAATTTTTTTATTACTTTTTTTTTTTTGTTCTATATTGTCTGTGGGGTGCTCCATGGTATTTTATTTTGCTTCCATGCTAGCATGACTTTTCCCATGTGGATGCTGTCTGCCTTGCCCCCATGCACATGGGAGAAGCACCCTCAGAAAGGAGCACGAGGAGGGTAAGGGGGCAGGAGCTGGAACAGTGCTGCCCAGGGACACGATGGAATTCATTCTTTCCCCACATCCCACGTGGTTTGCTGCCAGCATTCCCTGCACAGAACTGGAACAAGGAACAGCAGAGTGGTCTGTGCCACATCAGGATGCAACTGTGACCAAAAAAACCAGGCAGCCAGGGGGTTTTGGTGCCAGGGTCCATGAAAGGATTTTTTTGCTAATCCTGATCTAAATGGCCACTGGGTTTTCTTCTGCTAAAATTCACCTCTCCTGGCGACTTCACTGGCAGATTTCAGGCTTAAGAACAGCAAAGTCCAGACGACCAACACAAAAAGGGAAAATGTGTTTTTAGGAAAGCCAAGATCATGAGCCTTTGGGAGGCTGCAGCTGGAGACCATCAGGAATCCCCCACCTGCAGGACCCCATCTGTGTCCCCAGTTAAACTGGGATCCTGACCTCGAGTTCAGCAGGAGGCTGCTGTGACCACAGGAGCAGTAAAAGGGGGTCCCCATCCCCCATCAAAAACACACATTTTGGTTACTCAGCAGTGCCAAAACTTCACTCTTCATCTCTCTGCCAAGCTGAAGGAGTCCTTCCTGCAGCTCAGCCTGGCTCCCCAAGCTCTGCTCTTCCTCACACTCCACCTTCTCCAGGTCAAGGAAAAACTCTGCAACCCCTTTAATCAGCCTCCACAGCTCCACCAGTACAACCCAGTCACGCATCAAGAGCAACAGCCTCAACGCATGGGGTGTTTCTAATCATCTAGAAGTGAGAACATCAGAAAACCCAGAGTTTATACGACTTCAAACAACTCTACTGGGGGCCTAAAGTCAGAACAGCTTCTGGAGAGATTAGTTCTTCCGTAACACGCTCGTGACCAGGCTTTCTGATCTCTATCAGCATTCCTCAAAGAGCAGCTCCTTTTTCCATCCCTTCTTTGGACCCCTCTCCTCAACTCTTTGACTAATTATAGTTTGTTGGTTGTTATGGCAACTACAGATTTCTCTCGGCATCCAACTCTCACAATTTGGCTGTAAATTGCAACAGTGGACGAATACAAATAGAGTTTTAAATCCTTCTCGCTTGCCAACCTTCCTGGTAAATCCCCCCACAATGCAAGAGCTGCCCCATTGGCTTGATCGGATTGGGGTTACCCAGGGGGCCAGCAAAGCCAGGGCAGCCTTCAGAACCCCCTGGCAGGTGGAGAATGGCCTCACTCCAAACTCCCAGCACACTCCCACCCCCAAAGGATCACGAGCAGGGCTCATTACTGAGCAGACATTAATGTACAGTCTCACCCACTGCCTCTCAGCCCTGCTGGGACACCTTTCCCCACAGCTGCCAAGGAATAATTTAAGCCAGACACACACCAGGAGTCAGGCTAAAGTCAATTCAACCCCTTCCAGATGAGGATGGATGCTCCAGCAGGACTGCACAGCCAAGCTTGGGATCACTTTTTTCAGCTGATGCAAAAGCACAGCTGGAAGGCAAAACCAAGCATTTCCCTGTCCCCATTTGTCCCAACCCCCTGTGCACACTCAGATATGGATTTGCACAGCTCAGAGACACGAGGCTGATGCCAGCAGCAGCTACCAGGTCACCCTGCACTGCCAGGGAACAAGGTCCTCCTCTCTGCTCCTCAGACATCTCACCCCAAGGAGAGACGGATGTCACTGGGTCCTTCCACAATATTCTAATTAGAGACAGAAAAAACACTGCTGGGGACTCTATTTCTTAACAGACACAGTGTTCCTTGGCTGGGATGGAAAGTGAATGCCCTGGGACCAGCTCCACCAGAGAGTCTGGAACCCTCCACTTGCTCAGCACAGTGTCCCCTGCATGGGGACAGAGCAGGGAAGCAGCTTTCCCACAGCACAAGGAATCAGCTCCACAGCAAACACTGTACTCTGCTAATTTCCACCCATATCAGCAGTACAGGGTGACCAGGTGGGTAAAATGAGGAAAAAAAACAACCAAAAACACTTGTCCTGAACTTACAGAGCCAGCAGCACCCTCCTGAGCTATGAGCCAGCTCCCAAGAGTACAGGGGGTTCCAATTAGAGGTTTGGCAAATTAATATGCCCCACACACTGCTGGGTTCTGCAGAGTAGAACATTTCATACCTTACACTGCATTACCAGCCAGAAAAAATGCAGATCTCATCCACTTGTGACCCACCGTTATCCATCACATGTGCCTGGTCACGTCTATGTGAACCTCAGATATTCCAGGGAGGATATTCTCCTCCCTGTCCTCAAGGACCCTGCAGCCAGGGCTTTGCAAGTGATGAATTATTTTGCCTCAGCCATGAAAGCTACAAAGGTTGGCACACACCAAACCAAACCTCACCAAACCTGAACATGAGACTGATGAGGATGAAATCCCATGAAGGTAGAACAAGTAACTTCACTTTCAGGTATGTGATATAATGCAAAAAAAAACCCCAAAAGATGGATCCCCCAACTTGGGCCATGGATCAAATCCTGTTTTCCTCCTAAACTAGAGCAAGGATCTCCCAAAGGGCTGATGAGTTCTGGCACAGGCTGCCCAGGGAAAGGCGAGTCCCTGGAGGGATTTAAAAGCCATGTGGATGTCACACTTGGGGACATGGGTTAGTGGTGGCCTTGGCAGTGCTGGGTTTATGGCTCTACTTGGTATTTTAAACCAAACAAAATAGTTCTGTGATTCTTCTACCTGTCTGGTGGGTAGAACTCACTTCTCTTAGGAGCACATTCAGGAAACCCATGGAAAATAGGAAGCCCAAAAAAGCACCACCAGCAAGCCACCAGCCCACAGCACAAACAGGACACAACCACTCACCTGCCACTCACAGACTCCCCAGGATATTTGGGGTGAAGAATCACAGTTTTAGGACCACAACAAAATGCCCAGTGGGTGTGCAAGGGGTGGCCCAAATTCTTCCTACTCCTCCCCCGAAATGGTCCATCCTTTCCTCGCAGTGCTCAGGATGAGCAGAAGCTGCTCTGTGACATTCATGGGGTGCCCGCTGATGGAGGGCTCTGTTTGCCAGGCCAGCTCGGGGGGGAGCCCCCCTCAGCTCCCAGCGTGCAGCAGAACAATTCTGTAATTGGGCCCGTTTGTAGCACATGAGCTGTTGTAGCAATTGGGGCAAGGAGCAGGGAACAGCAGGGACTGGCTCTGCAGGGCCTTGCTGCCCTCTGCCGTGCTGATGGGGGCCTCCTTGGCTACTCCTGAGATGAGACTGCATCCCAAATGCATCACCAGGGAGCGCTGACCCACACTCCTCCCACTGCAAACCCCACTGTCCCCCCTCCCGTGCCAGCTGAGGCAGCTGTGGATTCCCCCTCCCCAATCCCCTCTGCTGGCAGGTAAAAGGCTGAATTCCTCTTTTTTCAACTTAAAAAACAGATTTACACACAGGGAATCACGAACCTTCAAACTGATTTCAAAGGAGCTGGGAGGAGGGAGGAGAAAACCCAACAGCTGCTCAGACTGGGAGGGAATAGAGAAAAGGAAGACATACAGGTGGCAGTGATCAATAAAGCATCAATGCAGCCTGCCACCAAACCCTCCACTCAGCCGGGGGGAGCAAGTAGGCAGCTAATGACGAGGGGAACCCCCCCGGCAGGCAGTGCCTTCCCAGGGGAACGGGCTCCCCTCCCATGCCCATCACCAGGTCAGAATTCCTGAGCGGGCGCATCAGCCAGGCTGCCAGAGGGAAGGAGCATCAGCTCCATCTCAGAGAAAATAAACTGATGGAAGGTTCTGTGTATCTCTGTCCATCCCTGGCAGTGTCCAAGGCCAGGCTGGACGGGGCTTGGAGCAACCTGGGACAGGGGAAGGTGTCCCTGTCCATGGCAGGGGGCGGAATGAGATGAGCTTTGATGTCCCTCCCAACCCAACCCAATCCAACCCATTGTATGACTCTTCAGCTTCTCCCACCTCTCAGGATGCCACAGCAACTCATGGCTTTGGACGCGCTAAAAGAGCCCCAGGTGCTGAGTTTTCAGCCAGTCTGGCAGTTTGAACCAAGGCGTGGTTTTACCCCCCAGCCCAGCCGGAGGTGCTCAGGTGTTGCACGGGCACCGTCTGCCACCTCGTGGGCAGCGGAGGACTTTTCCCGCAGGGCTTCTTTCTCCCTTTTGTCCTTATCAAGCATTTATCCCATGCCCAGGCATCCCCTGCTCCCTCAGCACACGCAGCATCACTTCACAGGTCACTAAGCCAGCTGTACATTGAGGGGAATTATTCATAGGCCAGTATCAAATATTAAAAGCAGAGTTGTGTCGACACATTCTTTGTATATTCAACACTTTTACCAGCAAGTTGCCCTTCTTTTTTTTTTTTCCTCTGCTCCTTTGGAGTCTTTCCTGAGCAGCCTGAGGGCTTGCTGCTGTATCTTGCTGTTTAATTGCCTCTTTACACTCCCACACACTCTCTCTCCGGTTGGAACTTTCTGGAAGCACACAAATCACCGGGGCCAGCAGGCTGTAAATTTCTGGTCTTCTTCAGCAAGAAGAACCTTCAAGCCCAGCTTCTCCCACCTCCCCTGCTCAGCTCGGCAGTCTCAGAGCAAATTCTGCTGCCAGGATTGGAGAGAAATGTGACCTCTCTAAGTATCACACCTTAGAGATCACAGGGTGTCCTGTTCTGCCCAGGAGAAATCCAGAGGAAATCATCTTCACCACCACCTATTCCAGCTGTTTTGGTTGCCTTTCTGCCTCCATCCCCAGGAGCCACTGGATGGAAAACACTCAGCTCCAAGTCCCAAACCATCCCAAGAAAGTAGCCCAGACCCTGCTCCTGGAGCAGGCTAGAGTCACCTCCCCTTCCAAGACATCGGGGTCTGACCCTGCCTTTCCTCCTCTCTGACACCGGCAGAATCCTCTCAAGAAGGATGGACAAGGAAAAGGGAGTAAGTGAATACATCAGGCACCATTTCCACAGGAATCTGCAGTGCAGGTGGGTTCGGAGAAGCCAGTTCAGCCTGAGCAACACCCGAGGCATGGGCCATGCAGCACTGCTGGCTCTCAGCTGGATGGAAGGGCAACAACACGGGGAGGGAAGTGACACCAGTGGTACTGGGGAGGTTGGCAGCTTTTGTACAACTGGGATGAAGAGTTCTCCTCCTCCTAACCGGGCCGTGGAACTGCTCCGGTGCAGGTTTCCCACCCCGGCAGGTGGAGACGCAGCCCCAGCCACTTATCGGAACATTAAAGTTCTGCTAAGCTGCCGAGTTAATTCCTCAAACGCCCTTTCAAAGGGCCAGATAAATACAATCTGGGAGCATCTCCGCTCCCTCGGCTCACATATCTTTAGTCAGGCAGGGAGATAACATTTCCTACAGATTGAGACAGTTTAAGCAAAGGTTGCTGGTTAACCTTTCCAGCAGTGGCTGTTTCCTGCGCTTCGGTTTCCCTCCCCAGTGAGGAGAACCAGGGCAAGCCCAGCTCCTGCCTGTCCAAGCAAGTAATGGCAGGATGCTGCCTCCCACCACCGGCTATTTCCTGTGTTCTGTCAGCTCTGTGACACTGATGCTTCCAAAAGAGAAGGATGAGTGTTGTTACTCCATTGTTAAACCCTGTGCAGACACAGCTGTGTAGCTCACTCCAGCTCAGCTTGGCTTCACCCGGTTCTTAGTGGCTCACACCAAGGGTAACATCCTTCTCTCCCAGTAAAGACCAGTCCTCACTCCAAGGAGGTGCAAGTACCTTCCACAGCACTGCTTACACCTCACCTCGGCAGTGGGACCTCCCTGACCTGGAATGACCTGGGCTCCAAACTGATCCCCAAGCTCTTCCCAGACACAGCAGGACTCCGCTGAGCACAATCCCCTCAGCATGGCCTGTGGAGATCATCTCAGCAATACCCAAGGCACAGCCCACACCCAGCTTTGAAGTCTCAGAGGGCTGGGATGAGTTTGGAGAGAGAAGCAGGACACAAGCCCATCCCAGACTCCTCTGCTTGGCTGGGATGGGCTCCAAGGGCAGCAGAACCAGAATCCTTTATAGCTCATCCCTCACCACAGGAGCCCCCGGACAAAGAGGCAGCACCAGAGCGAGATGGGGAACAACTCCAAAGCCATGACTGGCACGGGAAGGAAGGAGGAATACTGGCAAATGACAGAGCCCTTATCTTAATTACAGGCTTATTTGCATTTAAATGAAGGTTATTCTATAATTACCACCAAATGTTTTGTGTTGCAGCTGAAATACCTCTCCATGGGCTGTCAAGCTCCTTCCCATTTTCATTTTCATTTTCTCTTGCCATTCTTCTGCTTTCTAATCAGCTGGCACACGCAGGGAGGGACCCACACAGCCCAGCAGTGCCAGCCCACCCCTCAGAGGAGGCTTTGGGCACCACTGATGCCGTGATGATTTTGTGCCATTACTTTTTATACACCTTTTATGTACTCTCAGTACCCCTCACCACGCACACTTGCATTTCTTTAAGTCTGACAGCTCAGCACAGTCCTGGTTTTCTGCTAGGCCAGAAGACCAAACATCCCAAAGGTCTCACAGCTGGAGGTGAGAAAGCCTTACCCTGTCCTGAGCAACCAAGGCCTCTCCAGAACACACCCTGGAAACGAAGATCAGGCCCATCTGGGGGGGACACTTTAGAGTAGGGGGATGTCACAGCATCCATGGAAGCCTCTCACTGGGGCATCTCTGTCAGATGTGCTGATTGCAAGGTCTATAAATTACATACATGATGAGTGTGCACACTTCTGCATATTCCACCCTGACAGATTGTTGCACCATAAGGATCCTTATTAAACAGCGAAATAAAAACCCTTTTATCCCTTAACTGTGTCTGGCTCTTGATTCTAAGACCAAGGAGAAGGCATCACCTCCCCAGCCCCGCATTCCTCCCAGGGAGAGGGAAAGGATGCAGCTCCCTGGCTTCCTCCAGCAGCATCATGTGGCTCTGAAGTTCAGGCACTGGGGTTTTGCAGGCTTCAAATTCAAAACCGAAGAGTTTTCTCTGTGCACACGCACATTAACTCATTCATTAACTCCAACTTGTTGCACCAGAGTGCTGTGAAAGGCACAAGTGGGGGAAAAGAGATCAAATTCAGGGAAAAAAGGGACTTGGAGCAAGAACAGTCTTACACATCCAGCTCAGAAATTCCCTAACCACAGGTTGTTGGAAACCAGCATCCACGGACATCTCCAGCCTTCCCTGTCCTTTTGTTGTCCGTGGTTATTCCTGCAGGCAGCATGGACACACACCAGAACCCAGGAGCTGTATTTGCCCTAGAGCTCACACTTGCTGGCAGGAGACAAAGCTCTCCCATAGAGAAAATAACACCCAATTACATCATTTCAAGCAATTACAGTGAACAAACCCATGCAAATGGCCAAATTAAGGCTTAAAAGGAGCCTTCTACCATTTCCTAAATTGTTATACCTTTCATCAAAGCCCTTTAAGAAGCTCTCTGAACCTTTTCTCTCTCTAGCCAGGAGATCCACATTAACCAAGCAGCCCATCCAGGGCTGAACACAACAACAGCGATTACAGACACAAAGTCTCCTGTTTACGAGGGGGTAGAAATGAAAATAGACACTTATCTCTCTCTAGACCCATCGCTTCTCTCCCTGCTCAGTCCTGGCTCCTGCACAGCCTCTGCATCCCCCTGCCAAACTCCAAGTCTCTGCCTCCATCTCATGGAGAGACTGGATCTCTTCAGCTCCGTTAAGTTACTTTTTTTCTCTTCCCTTTCTTAAACCAGACAAAACCCACCCCCTCTCCCCCAATTTCACATAGCCCCAGGCAGACTTTCAGCATGGAAATTTTTAGCCTGAACAATTATCGCTTGGCAGAGAGTTAACTCGCTGCAAACAGCATCTTATAATGGGCAGTCCTGGCTATAAACAACTTGACTGGCTTCATTTTAAGCAAGTTCCACACCTCGGGATAGATCCTCCCCCCCTTCCTCTCCCCAAGTCCATTTCACAGCTATTTATGTTTAATAAGCGGCAGCACGGAAATCAGCAGCACATCCACCATGCAGGTGAGGTGCTGGTGCACACACCAAACCCATTTATCCTCTTCCTCCATCACACAGACCTGGCAGATTTAAGGGCAAAGCCCTTCAACGAGCCCCAGTCCTGACAGGACAACCAGTTCCTCTTCTCCCAGCAAGTGAAGAAACAACCACAGCTCCAACCACTTGGCACCCCACAGCCAGAGCTGACTTTCTGGTATTTCCAAGGGCAAATGCCACAGCTGAAATCTGCTTCCTCCCCACTACCAGCCTCCAGACACTGCTGTTTTTCCACATGGAGCCCAGGAGACCCTGGAGAAAATGCTATTTGTACAGTCCACTTGCCCCCAAGCTGCACAGCCAGACCTCAACAGGGACGTTTTGAGGTGCTGCTGGAATTCTGAGTGGGATATTTTAGCTGCAGAAGCCTCTGCCCATGAAAACTCCAGCAACTCATCATCCAGTAACATCCTTATAAAATCTGAAAGGCCCCGCTTCCTCTCCCTCCCCCCAGCAACAGTTTCATTAGTCCACACTGATTCCCATCTCTAAATTGCATCAAGGGAAGACAAACCCACAGCCCCGGCTCCCCTCGCAGGCGCCAGGCAGAGCAGTCCTGGCACAGGAATTGTCACAGGAATTGTCAGGACTGTGATGAGCCTTTGGACAGGGACTGCTGGGACGGAGTCACAGGCTGGTAATTAAGTGACAGCATTTTCCTGACGCTGAGCTGGGAGTGGAGGAAGGATCCGCTCCAGGAGATGCTGCAGACGCTGGAAGGGAACATTGTGTCTCACTGGGTGCAGCTCTGAGCTGGGAAGGATCTGCTCGGGCAACACAAGGCCCTCGTCTCCCACCCTGATGGGGAATGACACCTGGTTCTGTCCAAACTGATGATACAAGGAGGGAAAAAAAGGCAGGAAAGTGCCACGTAACACAAATTTCGCTACTTTCTGTTGTGTTAAACATCACAACAAACTGTGACCCTCATTGTGTTAGAGGGTCTGGGGGCAGATTAATTATTTTATTCCCCAAAAAGTTTTAGAAGGTCTTTCAAGAGCAAACCATTACATTTTGCAACACATCCAGGTTTGGGGAAATACCTGCTTTTATGCCATTTGCTGCAATGGAGATTGTTAATGTGCCATCACTACATGCCACAACTGCTCATGTAATTTCAATACATGGTTTGATGTGTGGTGTGAGCAGCCAAGGATCGAGCCAACATCGAGCATTTGGAGATGGAAAGTTTTGTTTCAGACCCATCTTTAAGATGCTGGGCTGTACAGAAAGAAGCATCCCAGTGTTCTGTCTGGAAGAGCCCAGCACTGCAGGAATGTCAGACACCTCACCCTGGAGTCAGCGCTGCTCTTCCCCTTTGCTGTCAGGGCTTTCAGTACAAAATGAAACTCTTCCGAGCTTCTAATCTAGTTAAAAATCTCTCCCAAACCTTGCCTACTCTGGAAAGGGAAAAAAAAGAAACAGAAGCAAGAAACATCACATCTCTCTTCCTTCTCCATCTCCCTCCCCTCTGCCTTCAAGTGCTCCTTGGAGTGTCTCTGCAGAATCATGTTTATATGCAGTGAGTGCTGTTGTTAGTTAATAACATCGCGATCGCTGAACCTCCCTAATGAAAGAGAGAGACAACATAAACTGTCATTTCAAACAAACATGCAATCAGGGTACCAGCAGCTCTGAAAATATTATCTTCCCCAATTTCACGGGCTTCACGCAGGAAATAGGCTGCTTTCATGGAGATTCCAGTGCATGGCTCCTCACACACAGGATTGGGGAGCGAGCTGGCAGCAGTGGGGACACATTAAAGCCATGAAATTGTCTGGGCTGTGAAGGAGGAATCGTTTTAACAGCTGGAGCCAGGAAGGACAAATAACAGCAGTGATTACATCTTCATTGCCCATCGTAACCAATGCACCAGGCAACTTGTAATTAGGCTGTGGAAGGCTGAAGGTTTGATGGCGAAGGCTTTGAGCTCGTGATTAGACACAGCACATTTGTCCTGCCCCACGGCCACCCCGGCCCCTTCACAAGCTCCTGTCAGACTCTGAGTGCTGCCAACACTGCTCGACCTGCACAAAAGCCATGCCTAGGATTCTGTGGTTGCACACATCCTCCTCCTCCTCACAACCCACAGAAGCCCAGAAGGGTTTGGGTTGGGAGTGACCCCAAAGACTATCCCATTGCAACCCCTTGCCACGGCCAGGGACTCCTTCCACCAGAACAGACTGCTCCAAGTCCTGTCCAACCTAGCCTTGAATGTTTCTGTCTCCACAGCTTTTGAAAAAACAGCATTTTCCAGCTTTGGGGTGTTCTCCAGCTGGCCAAGCCTTAAGGCTACAAAGCAGTGCAGACTTAGAGCAGCTGATCAGCTCCGTGCTTTGAAGACCTCAATCGCCTGAAGCGTCAATTGTGCTCAAGAGCCACATGGATAACGGCAATGGTCCTTCCAACACAAAGGATGTCTCCCCTCTAGGTTCAAAGACCTGCTGAGGGTTTTACAAGCCACTTGGGCTTGGAGACCTTGGGAGAGCATGGATTGTTTCTGCAGTCACAACCCCAGCCCACCTTGTTCAGAGCTGATGGAGGCAGGAGGAATCCTGCCTGGCTTTACCTGGAACCACCTTACACAGCCCTTCTCATGGAGCCAGATCCAAAATGGATTCACCTCGCAGCTTTGTAGCCTGACCCTGCCTCTTGGACCTGCCTGGATGAGCTGCTGCTTGGTTCTTATTCCAACCAGAATTAGTCTCCTGACAGCCTGTGTTCCTGCAAGGCTTCAAGAGACACCTAACCTGAATGGAGAGCAGGCAGAGCCAGGGCTGACACCTTCCAAGGGCTTTGCCTTGGCTCTTTCCCCCCTTGAACATGAGGGATCCCTCTGGAAAGCAACACTGAAAGATAAAACCTCCTCTTCCTCCTGATGCCATTGCCACCAAGTGATGCCATCATTTCCAAGGCACACGGAAGAGGATCGTGGTAATGCATTGGAATTACTCTGAGGATGCTTAAGGAGAAAAACAGAGAGAAAAGGGACTGAGTTTTCCCTTGCAAAACATTTGTTTTGGGCACCATTTGAAAAAAAAAAAATCAAAAAAACCACAACACCTTAGAAAAAGCCACACTGCACCTATTTACTGGTTCCCATCTCTGATCATCATGGGGTGGAAGGAAAACAGGGTGCGAAGAGCCAGTCCCCAGCCCCACACTAATGCCCATGGAAAGGAATAGGGCAAGGCAGGTAAATAAGGGGCTAATTTCCCCTCACCTCAACATTCTTACCAACACCCACACACTGTCAGGACCTTGTGGGGGAGCCATGTGGGAGGTGACAGCACTGCCACCCAAGCCTGGCAGCCGAATTCAAGTTGAGTTTAAAAACTCTTCTGACATTTAAGAAAAATCAACAAGCATCTTCAAGTGATGAGGGGACCAGGCATCTAACTGGCTGAATGTCACATTTAGAGCTGCAAAGATAGCAGCTGCTTTATCTCCTCAAGCAGGTGGCTGGACTGGTAAATAAGGCACTGAGGGCCAGATTCTGCTCTTGCACCTGCATTTCTCCACTGGCGGCAATGGAGTGACTCTGGATTTACACCAATGTGACAGACAGCCAGGACAGGACTGGAGAGTCTATTAAATAAGTCTATTTAATAGGTCTGAGCATCAACAACGAGAGTGTTACCAGCCCCCTGCCTCAACTGCAAACATCTATACGGGTCACAGTCACACCACTAAAATTTTATTGATTTAAGTTGGCAGTGCCCTTTTGGAATCAGTTGTCGTTCTGACTGATGTACAGATATGAGCAAAAGGACATTTGAAGCATTTTAATGCACTTTTTACTGCATTATCTCTCACCAGGATCTTCACTGCTTCAAGGAAATGACTCACATAGCAAGTGGAAGAACCCAATGTAATTAACAACCTGGCAACTCTATAATGATCCTTTCTACATAAAAAGGTCTTCCCTATGTTATGAATAGACTTCAAGTAATTTATTGAGAGCCATATAAAGAAGAGACTGCTTTGACCTTGGGGATTTTAAGTTGTGGTGGTTTTTTTTTTTTTTTAACAACTATAATTGCAAAGAATATTTTAAGTGATAGCCCTTTAACAGAAGTTTTTAAATGCAAAGCAAAAAGTGAAGGATCATCACAAACAGCCTTCCAAGAGAATATTAACAAGTATTCCTCTGCATCATTTAGGGATGAGATTTTGAGACTAAACAAGAGATTCCTTCAATTTGTTATGGGTGTTACTCTAAGCCTCAAGGCACTGAAACACAGGTGTGGTTTTACTCACTCCAGGAGCTCCCAGGAAAATATTTGGAGGAAAGCCCATGGGGAAGCCAAGATCAAGCAGTTTCACTGCATTCCCCAGGCTGCCCCACGAAGCTGATCATCTGCCCTTTATGAACCGAGCCAGGACGACCCATAATTTTCATAGAATTATAGAATATCCTGAATGGGAAGGAACCCACAAGGATTGAGTCCAGCTCCTGGCCCTGCCCAGACACCCCAACAACCCCACCCTGGGCATCCCTGGCAGCACTGTCCAAATGCTCCTGGAGCTCGGGCAGCCTCGGAGCCGTGCCCATTCCCTGGGGAGCCTGGGCAGTGCCCAGCACCCTCTGGGGAGGAACCTTTCCCTGCTCTGCAGCCTGAGCCTGCCCTGGCACAGCTCCAGCCGTTCCCGGGTTGCTGTCCCTGTCCCAGAGCAGAGATTACAGCTGCCCCTCAGGAGGAAGTTGCAGACACAGATGAAGTCTGACCTCAGTATCTTCTCCAGGTTAGAGAGAAGTGTTTTACACACATTCAGCCCACACTCCCCCCACCCCCTCCACCTTTCTGTTCATGCAAAGCTCTTCTCTCCCCATCCTGAGCTCTTTCTGCTCACATCAGCGCTCAACATCAGAAGGAACTCAGCCATGATTTACTGCGGTGGGACTCTCCATAAATTGTTGGCTTTATGTCCAGCCTGATTGTTACATATTTGCTTTTACCGTTGGCAGTAAAGCCTTTACTCTCTCCCTCTCACTCACACCTTCCCTGCCTGTGTGTTTCCTGTTTTCCCCTTGTTTCTCATTTCATCTGCCTCGTGCGCCTTTCATATCCCCCAGTCCCCTGCATTTTCACAGGGACAGAACCATAGGCAGGTGATTTAAGCAGGAGTTGAGTTCAGTCTATCAGGGCTCTTTTCAAGGTCTTTGAGAGAGGCAGGGACACCTGGGAAGGGGTCACACCACACGCAGGATTAGTTGTCGCAGGATATCTAACACGACGCGCTAGAGTGACTTCCATCCTTTGAAGTACCCGGAGCTGTTTTGATTCCTTTCCCAGAGCTTTGGGGATGTCTCGATTACAAGGAAACACATTGAGCAAAGGAATAAATCTGGCCCAGGCAAAGGTAAGTTGCAAGTTTGACTGGAAAAAACTGGGATGGAACCACTTTCCCATCAGAGAAATGAGATTTGTTGGAAGAGAAGCACTTTGTGGAGTCAGGTCTTTTTCTGCAGAAATTTCATTTCACAGAAGAGGGAGAAAAAGAAATCACATCTGACAACTTTGAATCATCCTGCTTTGATACTCCTCAAATCCAGTATTTGCATTGTTTCAAAACAACTTTAACCTCAGTCTTGTTTTCCCTCAATTGTTTCCCTGTTGTGCTTTTGCAAGAAAGACATAAATAAGGCAATGCAAACCCAAGATATGTTGCTGCCTGTAATGTTTTAAAGGAGTGAGGAAATGCAGCTTTTTGCTCCCATTCAAATCAAAGCCACTATCACCAAAACTCGCAGCTGAAGACAGAATTTCACTGGTGGAAGGGCATAAAAATGCATTTCAAACATATTTCAGAATTGGATGAGGATAGAGTCACCCTTTCCATCAAGTGGAACTGCTTGAAGTAGTCAAGAAGCATCAAATTGATGACAGCAAAACACCATTTATTCACCTCTTCTAGGCTGTTTTATCGCATTAAATATACAGGATTAAATTTTCATATGATTTAAGCTTAAGTATAATTCTCACATTTAATTAAAAAGAAACAAAGCAGCGGCATGTCAATACCCGCTACTTCAATTTCAAATCATTTCAAATGCTGGTAGAAGCGAGGAAGCTCCAAAGCATTTCCAAGAAGAAAGTTATTCCTCCCAAAAAAAAAAAAAAAGAATAAAAGCCCTCTGCCATCCTGCTTCCCATTGACTGTCAGATCACATCACTCTCAACCACTACCATAGCTCACATTAAAAAATTAAGTCCATAACAGCAGAGAAGCATCTCCCCATTTCTTTTATAGCTTCTTGCCACAACGAGCGATACATCTCCATTATCCTGGTGCTCTCACCACCACACAATAGATCTGAGCCAGCCTCGTAAATAACGTTCCGTGTAACGAAGTTACGCCGAGGAGAACAGGCATAAATTAACACTCAGCCGTGTAACTCTAAACAGTATTTTAGGCCTTGTCAGAAACCAATTATGCAAAATACCCTCCTCGCCGAGATCTGCTCGTGATACTTCAAAGGATTACCTCGTTCCCAGCACCGTGGTCAAGGCAAGGGGATGTGGATTGGGAAAGGAGGCCTTAGCTGAGGGATGCTCAAATGATTAAACCCTCTGAAGTCATCTAATTACTGACATCATCGCTGGAAAGCAGCTGTACACTTCCAAACAACATTTTAATTTGCTGTTTGTAATGAAGATGCTTCCACTAGGAGCTGAGCCCATTATCCCAAGTCAGTGAATATCCTGAAGCAGAAGGGACTACCAGGAACAAGACTTGCAAGGTGTAATCAAAGATATCACCAGTAGAGCTTGTGCTGCCTGCATCTTCACACCATTTTGGCCATAACCCAAAGGAACACAACATCACCTTATTCCAGCCAGGAATGAAGATTAAATGCTTTTCTCAAGGTCACACAAAACCAAGTGGCAGAGATGGGGATAAATGAGAAGCATCTGTTATCTTTCCATCCCAGGTTGGATATCCAAGACTGGAGCTGGTCAGAAATCCCTGACTGACTGAAAAAAATCTTGGCTGCTTTCCATTCAAATGAGGAATGGGTCTGAAAATCCCTAAGGATGTTTACTAAAGTCCCCAGCAATTGTTTGTCAGCACGGATTTAATTGTCCCAGCAACCCTGTCCCTAAGAAACCAGCAGCTGGGGTTTTAATCCTCATCGTTATGATCCTCCTACCTCACCCAGCAGCCATTCAGATTTTAAAATTTCCATGATTCTCCCCAAAAAACAAAGGCCAAGCACAGCTCCCGCTGATCCTCAGGCACCACACTGGCTGCTCACACCTCCCTCAACTCCAAGAGTTTGCTGCAAATCTGATGGCAGATGTGATTTCCAGCTGGGTCTATAGACCGACCACAGCAGGTTCATTAATAACAATTATTAAGTGCTTTATGTTACAAATTAGGCCTGTAGGAATACAGAAAATATCCAGCCGGTTGGTTTACAGGCTCTTGTTGGGAAGAACTGTAAATTCCCATTGCCACAACAACATCACCATGACAAAATGGGGGTAGGAACTCATCATAAATAAGGCTTTAAAATAGCTAAATCATCATTGGGGGCAAGAATATAAATTAATAGTCAGATGAAACCCCACGGAGTGGCTCAGATAACAGCTTCCATTTGTCAAACACAGATTTTTAGAAGCTGCATAGAAAACATTGTCCTTTTGCTGCTTCCCAGCACCCAGAAGTTGCAACCACACAGGTCCAGGCATTTCACTTAAAATATATAAATCCCTGCCAATAACCCCTGGAAACTGACAGATCAGGCAAGGGAGGAGCTGCTAAAATGATGGAGGGAGGAGCAAATCACTCCCTGTCATGTCCTCAAGAGCTTCCATGGCTCCTCAGGCAGGCTGGGAAGAGTTGCAGCTACCCAGGCAGCCCAACACTGGCTGGAAAATGCAGAGGAGCAGGATGAGAAGAGGAAAAAAAAAATAGAAAACTATTCCTTTAATTATTTTATTCCCCATTCAATGATTTCATTCCCCACCCTAAGGGACAGTCTGCCCTGGAGAGACAATAGGGAAGAGCAAAGAAGCTCCTTCTGCTCCATACTCCAACTAACAAACTTCAACTCCTCAGTGTGTCGCACCATGGCACCAAGAAAGAGGGGAAAAGAAGAAACCTAGTTTTTTACTTTAAAAAAAATGATGGGAAAAGCCATTTCCTTCTCCTTACCCACCAGTCCCCACAAAGCAGCGTTTCCCAGGATCCTGCAGAGGGCACAGAAAATGGATCCATACACACAAGAGACGCCGAGGCCACGGAGCCCACCAGGGATAACTCAAGAATTTATTTTCAGTCGCTTCTGCCCAAGGCTGGATGCGAGGCAGCAGAGGAGAGGGAGCTTTTTCATCCTGTTACTGGGCCCTTGGGGCATCCAGTTCCCCCCACCATGAAAATTTTAATAAAACTGGTGCATCGACTTTCAATTAGAAGGCCGTAAAACGGTTCATTTTCATCTGTTTGTTGCACAGTAACACAGATCCTCGGGAGAAAACAGCGCCTTTTCCAGACTGTCTGCGACGCAGAGAGCATTAATTGAATATTCTGTTGAAACCACCTTCAATTAGTGCCTCTGAGTTTTGCATGACATTCATCACTGCAACTCGCCCCGCTCCGTGCGTGGCACATTTGGGGTTTCGTGATGCTCACATCACATTAACTCGCAGCATTAGCCCGAAAAGAACAATTTTATTTGCTAATGAGATGCTAGTTGGGGTAGGGGAGGCTGCTGCATGAGGCAACACCTTTGTGGCATAAAGCAAAATGGGTTCCCCAGCTGCAAAATAACCAGCATTGATTATGAATTCCTCAACTAACCCAGCCCATGGCATTGCTCTTCCACTTCTGCTGAATGGAGAAGATGAGGGCAACCCTATGGCTGATGTAGTAATACAGACACAGCTCCCTTCACTGCCGTTCCCCCATCAGAATCGAGTGCATTCACATCCCAAATGGAATTCAAGCTATAAATGATTGTCCTGTGGATCCTGAAGCACCGTTGAGCTATAAATTTCCTTTTCTTGGGCCATACCTGAGGCAAAATTCAAGCTGAGTTGGGGCAGAGACAGACACAAGGACAAAAGGTCCACTCCAGGTAGCACTACCAGCTGCAAAACCTCCTTCACATCGAAAGACAGCTGAAACCACCCCTCCCAGGGCTGATTTCTCCCAAAAAACA
Organism: Rhipidura dahli; assembly: GCA_013399225.1. NCBI lineage: Eukaryota > Metazoa > Chordata > Aves > Passeriformes > Rhipiduridae > Rhipidura > Rhipidura dahli. The sequence goes on along the minus strand of VXAC01000338.1, from coordinate 288,638 downwards.
AAGGAGTTTTGCAGCAAACACCATCCCAGACTCATCCAGTTAACAGAGCACAAGCTCCCACCGTGATGCTGCTCCCCCCTCCCTCAGCATGGAGCAGAGATGCTGGAAGATATTCAGGTTGAAAGGTGCTTTCATGACTCAAAAAAAAAGAAAGGCATATTTAAGTTTTGTATTCATCTCTGCTGACTGGGGGATCTTTTTCTGCTGAGTCCTTTCCACTCGTTCCTGCAGCTGCCAAAGTCTCTCCAGACACTGATGCAAACAAAAGGCAGAGGGGAGCCAAAGCATCTGTCAGGCACCAGGAGCTCAGCACCGAACACTGCCCGGCAGCACAAGGGGAGGCAGAGCCAAGGAGCTCCAGCAGGCTGAGGGATCTCCACATGGCCCTGCATCCCAAAGGGAACAGGGAGGGCTCAGCTGCTTCAGAATTCATTTTCACAGAATCACTGAGGTGGGAAAAGCCCTTCCCGATCATCGAGTACCAACCTGTGCCCAATCCCCACTTGTCCCCAGCCCAGAGCACTGAGTGCCATGTCCAGGTGTTCCCCACACACCTGCAGGGATGGGGACTCCAACAGCTCCCTGGGCAGCCCCTGCCGATGTCTAACAACCCCCATTCCACAAAGAAATTCCTCCTAATATCCAACCTAAACTTTTCCTGGTGCAACGTGAGGAGTTTCCCCTTGTCCTGTCCCTTGCTCCCTTGGAGCAGAACCTGACCCCCACCTGGCTACACCCTCCTGTCAGGGAGCAGTACAGAGTGAGAAGGTCCCTCCTGAGCCCCATTTTCTGCAGGCTGAGCCCACCCAGCCTCTCCTTACAGAACTGACTCTCCCAAGCCTTTCCCAGCTCCATCCCCATCCCTGGACACACTCCCACCCCTCAGTGTTTCTCTTTCAGTGAGGGGCCAGACATGGACACAGCACTTNAACCGTGTTTGCCTCTTGATTTTACACCAGGCTAAGGCACCAGAGGTGCCTCCCCAGTGAAAGCCCAGCCAGGCAAGGAGGATCCATCACTTCCCTCAGCTTGCCCACCTTTAAGAGAGCCAGAGCATTGTGAAAAAAGAAGGAAGCAGATTTTGTGGAGCATGTTGTCACTTACAAGAGAGCACTGTCACCTCCTGAGGTGACACACTGTATTAACAAGGTGCTATTAATAAGCAGATCCTACATGCAGACTTTTACCCACGGAACTGCAATGACGTTTAACCTTGTGCCAAGTGCGCAGCAAGCTGATTATTTTAATTACAGGGTGGGATTTTTTTTTCCTTTCCTCATTGCAGCTCCATCATGAGCTTCAGCGACATCACTGAAAAGCTGAAGGTGAGGAGGGGCCTGTGGCAGCATCCATCACCTCTGTGCAATTCGGAGTTGGTCACTTGGCTGAGCACCACCTGGTGGGCACTGGGTGAGGTCCCCTCCCAGCCCCAAATCACCACTCAAGCCTCAGGCTGGGACATTTAATGCTCAATACAGGGCAACTTGCACTTATTATACATAAAACATCTCCATTTACTCCAGGTCTTGGAGCTGAGCTTTTGGTTTCCACCAAAGACACAAAAAAACCCCACATCTGCTTCACAAACAAACCCAAACACAGCGTTTTTGAGAAACCCTATGCAACAGCCAACGCTGTTTTAATTGTTCCTTAACTTCCTATCTGCAAATCTGCAGAGCACTCTGATATAATCAGGTCCTCCGCACAAGGGATTAGCAGGCTTATATCCCGTGGATCCAATCAGGAAAGTCTATCAGCAAAACATACTTATGTTGATACAGCTATTATAATCTGCATAATTCTTCTGAGTTCACATACTTAATGGATAGCAAACAGAGTCATTACTGCTGCAACTCCCATCCGTAGGATCTCTACGAGCCATTCACTGCAGTGTTTTTTATTATTCATAGCTTTAGTTATTGATTTTCAGGAGAAGATACATGCTTTTAAGCACCATAAAAGCAAGAGAGGAAAACAAATAGCACTGTTCCAAGATTAATACGCTGCTCATAATAAAAGTATGGCTGTCACATTGTGCTGGGCTGAGCCGACGGAGCCTTGACAAATTCCATGCAAAATGGCTGAGTCGCTTAAGCAGCTCATTAAATAATTTAAAGGCAAGTTTTACTGGAGGTAGGAAAGTTCTTCCCCGAATCCACTTCCTTCAATTTATGAGTCTGGAGTACATTAATCAACCCAAGTTGATGTTGCATCCCAGAAGGGCACAGGCTGCATGGAAGGGTTAAGGGACATGCAATACAGGATGGGCTGGAGTTTGACCCCCTGGGGTCCGTGGCTGCAAGGACTCCAGGCCACAGCACAGCTGGCAGGCCTGGATGCAGTGATTATTACCCACGCTCAAATCACAGAACACCAGGAATCCCCAAGGCTGGGCACATAAACCTGGAAAGCACAAGGACCACTCATCCTTCCCCTTTCCCAACTCAGGATTTATCCCAAACACCTGATGATAACCCAGCATCCTCCCACAGTAAGGGCTGGCTCTGAAAAGACTCAGCTTCTTACTTTAATGGCTTACCACAGTGAACTCCTGGAACCATCTGGGCTGGAAAAGCCCTCCAAGATCATCCTGCCCAATCCTTAAATCCAGCACTGCCAAGGCCACCACTGATCCACGTTCCCAAGTGCCACACCTGCATGGCTTTCCAACCCCTCCAGGGATGGGGACACCACCACTGCCCCAGGCAGCCTGTCCCAACCCTTCTAGGGAGTAAATTCTCCCTGATAACCAACCCAAACTCCCTGGCACAACTCCAGGCCGTTTCCTCTTATCCTGTGACTCGCTCCCTGGGAGAAGAGACCGGTCCCCACCTCACCACAACCCTTGTCCTCCCTCCCCTGGCAGACAGAGCTGCACTATCAAATCCATGGGAGATCAGGGCTATCAACCCTTGCAAGAAGACTCCCACATTCAGGGTACTTATGGGAAGAACAGATTCCAGAGCCCAAGAGCCCCTTGGAAATCAACATCACAGGGCAGCAAGCACAAAGCTAAGCTCAAAACTGCCAGAGTGTGGCAAAAAAAAGCAACAACACAGTTGCTCGTTCACTTAAAGGCTCACCTAGGAGGTGGAGAACTGACCAAATGCCAACATTTTCATGGCAGCTGGGGTCCCACCGTGATCTTCTTGCTCCAGACACTGTGCAGGCTGTCTTGTCTCCACGTTAAGAACCCTGCCTCCCAAGGAAGCACAAAGCAGGGAAACACCCACAGAGCCAAACACAAGGACCCAGGCTGCTTTAATGCCTGGGCAAGGAAAGCTTTGCAATAAAACTGTCTGTGACATAGGGACTTTATAAACAACTCTCCAGGGCTGTGCTGGAGCTGTTGTGGAGATCAAATCACAGCTCAAGCTGAGAAAAATCACCTCAAAAGTTTCACATACTGCTCTCAAGTCCACAGAAAATTCTGGTGTCAGTCTTCCATACTCGACCTCCCAGTTCTTAACTTAAATAACCAGCCCATTTATTTGCAGGTCTTCAGGCAGACCCAGCTGGGTTCAGGAGAGACTTGTCCTACACACAGCACAGCAACGTGAGTAGCAGCTCCAACTTCACAACAGAAAATGATCAGAGAGAGGATTCATATCACCCCACTTTCCCCATGCATCAGATTAAGTTGCTCCTGCTTTTTCTGTGGCAGGAAAAGGGTGCAGAGGAGCCCTGGGATGAAGCAGTCTGCTTCAGCAGCACCTTGGCACACCCACCCAAATTACAAGAAGAGAAGCTGCACTTTAAGGCACTTCCCACATTGGAAACTGTTGTCAGAACAAGGAATTGCAGGTATTTTTCCTCCTTGGGAGGAGCTCTAGGTGATGGCACTCTCAACTCAGTTCGCTGTTTCCAGCAAAAAATTTTTATCCATCCTGTTACAACTCCCCCAAAGCAGCTTTGCAGCCCTTCCCAAGAGTGGCCTGGTAAACAAAGCACAATTCAACTAAAATGGGCATAAATATTTAAGTACGCCCAAATTCCTCCCTGTCCCCACGCTGTGCTCGTGAATCGAATGAGCCCAGGTGCTTGAGAAAGGCAAAGCACCCCAGGCACGTGTTTCAGTCCCAAATATCAGGGACTGGGGAGAGCTCTCATGCCAGAGGGTTATCAGGAGCTGCTTTGTTCAGAGCATCTCCTCCCTCCCGAGCTCACGAGGCTCTTTGCTCCCCGTGCCGTGTGCTTTGCTCTGCATTTCTCCATTAATAATAAGCTGTCAGATTCCTGGGCAGCACCTGTTATAAATTAAACTCTTAATTGGCCTCGCTTCCCAGCCCAAGTCGGGAACAACAGTTCCCAACGGGTCCTTCACGCCGCAGTTATGTGGCAGGAAGAGTTAGAACCTGCCCGAGGACCTCTCCCACCCGCAATAAAAAAGCCAGTGGGGGAACAGGGATGTTTGTCACCGCTGGAATCGTGATTAAAAAGCGGTGGCATCGCTCTGGCAGCTCAGCATCCTCCAGCTCTGGGATCCTCATACACAGGCAAGGCTGCTCAGCTCATCAAAAGCTCCCAAATCTCCCCCGGAGAAGGAAAGGAAACAGCTAGGAAAGGCTGGAGGTAAAGGGCAAACTGAGGCACAAGGTTTGAACTGCAGCGTGCCCAGCGCGGTGAGATCCAGTGGAGGAGAACGCTGTAAATCTCTTGGAGGCTTAATCCTGGAGCAGGATACGCCTGACTCGGCTGCTCAGCTTTGTTAACCCCAAGAATCCGAGCTCTCCCTTAGCTACGTGTGTTTCGGAGCACACCTTAGAGCCAGCGGCAGCTCACAAGCTGCGTTTTCCTTCTAAAACATCATCAAAGCTGCTTCAGCGTTTATTGGCACCCAGCTGACACAGGGTGCCAGGTCCTGGATCTCTTTTGACAGAAGCACTCACAGGATAACACACAAAAGAGAGGCGGGAGCACCCAGAGCATGAGGGGCACAGCACAAGCAGCTCCAGCACGGCACAAATACCGGCTGCGGGCTTCGGCGGATCGGTGCCGCGTTTGGCCCTCAGGGCCCCTCACGGAGACGCTGCGGCGGCTCTGCCAGCGCCCACACGATCTCACCCTCGCAGGGAGCCGCCAACAGCCACTCACACGCAGAGTATGAGCACCAACCGGAGACAAAGAAGCGAAAGGGGAATCTCTGCCTGCAATTCCGAGGCGTTTAATGGCAACACACCCTAAAGAAAATAGAGGCAAGAAGCACCTCAAACGGAAAGCCCGCGCCGGTTTTATCCCGAAATCTCCCAAAGGCGGGCAGAGCATATAAAACCAATGGTCTGAGGGCTGGGGGGCAGAGGCAAAGCTGAGTGACATAACAGGGGCCAATGGAGAAGGAATGTGAGGGGGGACAGGGCCGGTGACCAGCGGGATCTGGACTGAGGGAGAACGTTCTGGAAGCGTTGGAGGGAGAGACCACTTTCAGGGCAACTTGGGGGGTGTACAGTGGACTTAGCCACCGCAACTCACAGAGACCCCTGGAAGGGCAGGAACGCACCACCGCAGCGTCACCCCTCTGCTTCCTCGAGGAGGCAGGCTGCGGAGAGCCCAGGGGAAAGTCTAAAAATACCATCCTTAAAAAAAAACCAAACCACCAAACAAACCAAAAAACTCCGATTCCAGCAGAAAGACTTTGATGTGAAAACAAGGTTTTGATTAAAGCCAGTTTCTTCGGGTGCCTTCTCTTCCTGCACTACTTACACACAGCTAAAAGACGCTCTCCAAACTGACACATTCGGGGCAACTTTTACAGCCTTACAAAACACGAGAAATGAGCAGCTCCACCTCACGCCTGCCAGCCCAGACACCTGCGGCACCCAAACCCCACCCCACACCCGCTGCCACAGGCAGGAGCAACCCCCACTGCCTCTTGTGGTTTATTTATCTGCATTTAACGTCAACCCGGGAGCCACAGCCACACACGGAGAAGCAGCAGAAAGCCCCTGGGAAGTTCTGGATGTTGCAGCTGGGGAGTTTCTCTGCACCAAACGCAAATGTCATCAAGAGCAAACAAATCTTGCAGCAACACTTTCCCAAAACTCTTCCAACACCTGGATGCAACCAGGACTCTGGGAGGTGAGGACACCTCCCCAAAGTGGTTTTAAATCTTTTTTTCATGTTACTTACATTTTTGCAGTGATGTCTCATCCTGCTGCCGTCCCACGTTGTCTTTTCCGCGCAGTTTCCCTCGCAGCTCCACAAGCAACTTGGGGAGCCTCTTCTAGAGAGAAGTTGGGGTCTCCAAAGGGTCCACACCTCCTTAGTCACACCAGGAGAGAAACCCAGGCGGACTTTCGAACACACAAGAAAAGTTTAAGTCCAAATTCCTTCGAAAACAACCCCAACACTGCGTCCAAGAGCTCCCTCGGCCACAAAACACAATCGCCAAACAACTACTACTCCACACACACACACCAGGGGCACCACCCCAATAAATACCAAGCTGCCCACAATTACCCCCACCCCTCTTTCACCAATCACACCTCTTTTTCTTATTGTTCCTTAATGAGGCAACCAGGCCCAGGTGTTTCCCAGGGCACTCAGCACCTGGAACGCGGCAGAGCTGCCTGTTTGCGTCAGCAACACAACTTCTCCTTTACTTTAAATAGTAGAAACTATTTAAATATTTTCTTTTAATATTTTATTTAGTTTTGCCTAGTTTTAATACCTGCATAATAAATTCAATTTTATTTTGTATTTATACAAATAGCAACAGTATTTATCATTTAAAAATCTACAGACTTAAAATTAGGCTTGCATACTCTTCCTAACGCATATAAAATAAAAGGTGGGGGAGGTGAAAACTTGTTTCGCGCGGCTGCGAAATTTAATATTTTTAAATTATTACTTTTCATTTTTATTTCTTAAATCGGGTTGAGATAACTCCCGTGAGACCCCCCCGGTCCGCTAGGGGGCGCTGTGGGGACAGCAAGACCGGAAGCGGAAGTGGCGGCGGAAGTGGCGGGAGGTGGCGGCGGAGAGCCCGGGCGGTGAGTCGGGCCCGGCGGTCCCGGTGTGGTGGGTCTGGTGCATACCCAATCAAGGGTACCGGTTTGCTGGGCTCTGTGAGCCCCAGTGCCCGGCGAGGCACTGACCTTGGGAAGATCCGTGCCTCTCCCCGGTAAAGGGCTGAGCTGTGCAAGCCCCAGCGCTCGGTGAGGGGCCCGGTCTGGGGGGAGCTCTGACCAGGCTTGGTGCCCGGCGTGGGGGTCTTTAACGAGCTCCGGTGGGGGACCTGGGAGGCTGTGCCGCAGAACCCAGTCAGGGTGCTGGGCTCTGTGAGTCCCGCTGTCTGGCGAGGGGCCCGGTCTGAAGGGGTCTGACCCACCCCAGCGCCTCTGAGGAGCCCGGTCTGGAGGCGCTGACCAGCCCCGGTGCCCAGTCAGGGTCCGGATCTGCTGGGCTCTGTGAGCCCCTGTGCCTGGTGAGGTTTGGGGGTTGCTGAGCCCCCGATTCCCGCTCCCGCAGCGCAGTCTGGGGGGCCCCGAAGAGCCCTCGGGCCTGGCGAGGTGTCGGTCTGTGCCAGCCCCTGCCCAGCCATCCG
>VXAC01000338.1:219014-280233 GCA_013399225.1 Rhipidura dahli | reverse complement strand
CCGGCTGGCGGGGCCGCACCCCGCTCTGCTGAGCCCCGCGGCCGAGGTGGGCTGTGCCCGCGCCGCTGTGGACGCGCTGCTGCGGGCGCTGGTGCCGTGGCCGCACCTGGAGACGCGGACGGGACGGTTCGTGGTGGTGGAGCTGGTGGCCTGCAATGTGCTGCTGCCGGCCGTCAGGAAGATGTCTGACCCCGACTGGATCAACCTGCTGCTCATTGGGGCGTTTTCCAAGAAGCCCCGGGGTGGGAAGCCCCACCCTGCACCCCCAGTGCCGGATTCCTTGCCTTTCCCGGCCCAGACGGACGCGGCTCCTGCCGGGCTACCCCCATCCCCGAGGGCTGCGGAGGGGCTCAGGAGAGAGGCGGGGGCTGCTGGAGAGGAGGGAGAGGAGCTGAGCAGGTCATGCCATGCAGAGGAGCCCTTCCTGCGCCCCCGAGCCCTGGGGTCCCTCTTCCCCTGTGAGGGTTTGGAGCTGGAATCACCTGCACCCGACGTGGGCCAGGACGTGGAGCTGCTGGCACCTTCCCCCGCTGGGGAGCTCCTTGATGAGGCCCCCCAGGAGCCCTCTGTGCCAGAGGGACCAGCTGCCTCAGAGGATGGCACAGTGGACGTGGACCAGGGCCCTGGCCCCAGCTCGGATGCTGGCCTGCTTCCCACCTCCGCTTTGAGCTCCTGCCCTCACATCCAGATTGAGCCGGCCGTGGAGAAGGAGGAGGAAAGCCCAGCTCTGCCCAGGAGGTTCTCCTCACAGAGACCCTCCAGCCTGGGCAGAGATCTGGGTGCAGCAGAGGGCCCACCGCAGTTTCCCCCAGAGCCTGGGCAGAGCCTGCCCCTGCTCTCATCCTCCCCAACAGCTTCTGTGAGCACCTTCAGCTTCGAGCCCCTGAGCAGCCCCGATGGGCCTGTGGTCATCCAGAACCTGCGGATAACTGGCACCATCACTGCCCGGGAGCACAGCGGGACTGGCTTCCACCCCTACACCCTGTACACCGTCAAGGTAAGGGCTGCCCTGGCAGTCACCCCCCTTCCCAGATCCCTGCCACCGCTTGTGCTGGTGTTTGGAGCTGAGGACTCGCTCAATAAACGTATAAATTTATCAATGAATGTATAAATAAATAAATTTTGTCTGGGGGAATACCAGGCACTGAGGCTGTTTGGTAGTGGCACAGGGATTCCTGTTGGGTCCTGTGGGGCTGGTTAAATCTTTTGTATCCTGCTTTTCTTCCCTCACAATGAGCTCTTTCATCTTCAGGGAAGGGTTGATGTGAGGAATTGCTGGGTGCGACATGCGCGGGGCCTGGGGGGCCAGCAGGGACTGGGGTTGTTTCAGGATGTGTAAGGGTTGTGCCTTTGCCTTCCTTCTCAGTATGAGACAGCCCTGGAGAGCGAGGCCGCGGGCAGCCTCCAGCAGGTGGCCTATCACACCGTGAACCGCCGCTACCGCGAGTTCCTCAACCTCCAGACCCGGCTGGAGGAGAAGCAGGAGCTCCGCAAGTTCCTCAAAAGTCAGTGCCTGCAGTAGCTCTCCGAGAAAATCCTTCTCCTTCTTGTCCCATTCTGTGTTCCTCTGCTCTGAGGGTTTCCTGCCCTGCTTGTGCAGCTCTCGATGCTGGGCTGTGTCTGCTGCCCACGTGCCCCATTGTTCTGTGCAGAGCTGGATGGAGGAAAGATTCATCTCTTTTGGAAGCAAATCCCAGTGCTTCAAAACATTCCTTTTCCCATTCCACAACACCTGGCTTTGTAGTTTTGCACTATGACAGTGAATAGAAATGTTGCTGTCTGTGTATTACCATGGGCTGATGCCAGGCAGTGTATGGGGTTAGCCTTAATCACTTAATCACCTTTATTAAGGTTTTAATGAAGAGTAAAATCTGTGTTTAGATTTTAAAATTTTAATTTTCAATCTTGAAATTTTTTAAGTTTTAAGATTTAAAAATGTTTTAAATTAAGGTTATTGTAATTTTGCAGTTTTCTCAAGCTTCCCAGTGGGTTTGTTTCCTTTGTAGACATCAAAGGCCCAAAGAAACTGTTCCCTGACCTCCCCTTTGGAAACATGGACAGCGATAAAGTGGAAGCCAGGAAAAGCCTGCTGGAATCTTTCCTGAAGGTGAGATATTTGTGTGTCCCTGTGAGCTAAAAGCAGAGTTGAGGACAGCTTTGCATGTCTCTTCCATGTTACCTGATCAGGTTGGGAGCTTGGTTCCCAAATGATGTGAATCTCCATCTGTTCTTGCAGCAATTGTGTGCAGTCCCTGAGATTGCAAACAGTGAGGAGGTGCAGGAGTTCCTCGCCCTCAACACCGACGCCAGGATCGCCTTCGTCAAGAAGCCCTTCGTTGTCTCCAGGATAGACAAGGTGGGAAAAGTGGGAAGCCCGTTACCCGAGCCCCTTGCAGCTGCCCCTGGAGATGCTTCCCAGTGTCTCCTAGGAGCCAAACCCCTTCCTTTGTAGCTGGGCTCAGCTTGCCCAGAAACCCATAAAGCTACGGAGGGTCAGAGCTCATCTTAAAGAACCCATTCAATAGAAAATACAGTGCAAGTCTCAAAACTCCCAATGTACTTAAGGAATGAGGATCAATCCAGTAATGAAAGGCAGTGCTGGCTTTGCAGATCGTTGTCAATGCCATCGTGGACACCTTGAAGACAGCGTTCCCCAGGTCAGAGCCCCAGAGCCCCACGGAGGATCTGAGTGAGTCGGAAGTGGATGGGAAAGCCCAGACAGACGGGAAGAAGGCAACCAAGTAAGGGCTCCCTCAGCTTTGCAGAGCAAGGAACCCATGCACAAACTGAGCCCATTGTGGGGAAGAACTTACTTGGTGTTTTATGTGTTGGGTAGTAAATTCTGTCACACTCTGACTTAAATACTTTCTCCTTCCCTTGCTGAACACAACTGTTTGAGTTCCTCCTTACCTAAAGGGTTTCCCAGGAGTGCTCAGGTTTCCACAGAAGGTGGGTTTCTTCCTCAGGGAGCTCTGAGGTGCTGCCATTTGCCAGCAGAGATGCTGATGCTTCTGGGGAAATGCTTTTTAACCTTCAACATGTGCATTGCTTATATATGCAAGAGGTGATTGCAAAATGCAGCTGTAAATTACCTACCTGAAAGTTCCCTCCTGACTCTCCCGTGTGTTCCACACTGGCCTTGCCCAAAAAGCATTTAAATAGCTATTTATGAGTAATATTAAAGATCCTTTCATGTATGTTCCTTACCAAATGTTGGTACTGCTGACAGTGCCAAGTCTCATTGTGATTCTCATCAATGATTCTTCCCTCACAAGGGAGGGGAAGATTTCTGCACAAGTATGGCTTTTTCTTCCCAAAAAGTGATGTTTTGCTGGGAAAAAAAGCTGCTTTGGACAAAAAGACAAACTAAAGAAGTACAAGTTTGGAACCGTTTTGGCTGAAAAGGATGTTCCTTAATCATAAACAGGCTATTTGACAATTTGTCCCAAAATCCCAGTGTCCTTTCATATCCTCCTTTTTGTGAGTGTTTATAATTAGATTTCACAATCCTGCTGAGTGTGTTGCATCTCAGAGGCTTTTCTGAACCCTTCCCTGTGTGTGCTGCAGTGCTCACACCTTGCTGATACCTGCCTACATCTCCCTGTCAGCTGCTGTGTAACACCTCTGTGGAATGTTGGAAATTCAGCTCAGGTGTACATGAGGAAACGTGCTTTAATGCTTTTGTTGTGTGGTTTCACTGCCATCTCTTAGTCATCCTGGAGGCAGATGCTTTCTTGAACCACCTTGGGTCTAATCAGACTTCTTAGCTTGGATGTGGACAGCAATAACAGGTCCCGGGTCTTGGCTGAGGCTGGAAAACTCATGACTTGCAGCTTGCAGAGAAAACTAACTGCCATGGCTCTCCTTTTCAGGTCCAGACTGAGGTTCTCATCCAGTAAAATCACTCCAGTGCTGAGTGTGAGTGAAGCTCATGACAGGATCGTGTACTCCATCAGGGAGGGCGGTGCTGTAAGTTCAGATCCTCTTGTAACCCTTTCACAATCCCAGTCACTGCCCTTTTTGGGAATAATCAGCATGCATGAGGATAGTGGCTCCTGCAGCCTTGTTGCCAGGTCTCTGCAGAAGGACAGAGAGCAGCTCTGGTTGTGCTGCTGGCTGCAAACCAGGAGGTGGGAGGTTGTCTGGGCCCTGCAGACCCCAGGCTGTGTGGCACTAACACACTTTTGTAGGTCTCTGGCACCCTGTCGCTGGCTGCTATGGAATCCTTCATCCAGAAGCAGGAGAAGCTGCTGGAAGCAGTCCCCAGCAAAGCTCCTGAAGGCGAGGGAGGCAGAGAAGCCAAGGAAACCTCTGTGCAGGAAGAAACAGATGGACTGAGCACACCGGAGCAGGGAGCACATCCAGAGTCTGGTGAGCTCAGCCCCCCTGTGCTTGCATTTCTCTCTGTCAGTACCACAGCAGCTCCAACTTCTGCAGGTTCAGCTTGAAAAGTCCTCAGGACCTGCTCTCCTGCCTATTGCATCTTATTGAAGGGAAAGCAGATGAGGTTTTCTGTCCTGTTTGGTGATTGTTCTGGGCACTGTTGCTGGTGGGAGCAAACTGGGCCTTGGCTCAGTTGTGTCACTGCAGATCTTCAGCTTGCTGTGCTCAGCTCAGTCACTGCACAAAGAGGTTTCTTAAGGACACGGTGCTTAAAGGGCAACATTCTAAAATCGAGCTCTTACAAACTAAAAATTGGCTGAATTAGAGTTTCCTGGTAGTTTCAAGTTAACCTTGATATGTCCATACACTATAAATGGACCTTTTGAGATTAAGTCTGGGTAGGTTTGATGGGAGTAGCACAAATGTAATCTCAGTTCAAGGAATGATGTTCCCTTTCTGATTCTAAAACCCCTCTGAAGCACAGGGGTTCCACAGCTTCTCAGAACAGTTACAAGATTATCCTGAACACATGCAAAAATATGTTCTCCAGTCTTTTTCTTGGAATAGCTGAGCTGTATCAGCTGGAACTTCCCAAAAACTTCTCTCCAGTGGTTCAAGTTTGGCAAGCTCTGACTGAAAGCACGTGCTTGTGACAGGATAGGTCTGGTGTTCTGAAACCCAGCCTGTGCTACCAGCTTTGCCTGTAGTCTTGGAACACATGCCCCTGGTTTTGGGGAAGCAGGACTGGAGCTGGAGGCCAGGGTTCTGCACAGAGCAGGCCAAGTTAGCTGAACTCTGAGGGACACGGAACATCAGGGATGTCAAATGCTTGCAGGTCTGGGATGCCTCAGGCTGGGCTGGCAGGGTGAGGGGAACAAATGTCTAGATAAAAAGGCAGCCCATGTCGCTATCTGCTCGTGGAGTGGCTTCTGGGAACTGGTTGGCCAGCAGCTCTGTGAGGAAGAGGGCTCGGACGCTGTGGGGATAAACAGCTTGCTGAGGATGCTCCCTGTGTGAGGAGGTTAAGGGGAAGCTGAACAGCCTCTCCAGAGTGTGCTGGGAAGTCAAGTCTCAGGGGGCAAAGCAAGTGAGGAGTAACTTATGCATGCCCTGAGCAAGAGGTGCCAAGTGCCCTGTCTTTTCCAAGTGAAATCCCGGAGTTAATTAGTCCAGCTTTTAGGGAGAGGAGGGAAGGAGAGGTGTGAGGTCCAGAATCCCTGTTCCCTTTATTTCCAGCACTAAATTGTGAATGTAAATTGTCTCTGTAGGCAGAGAGGTGGGAAGATGAGGCATCAGGGGAGCCAAACTAGGGAAAGCTGCTGCACAGGATCTCACCTGGCCAACGGAGCCGAGGCAGCAGCCTCAGGTCGGGGAGGTGGCCTGGGAGAGGCTGTCTGGGACACATTTATGAGCTTGTTCAGCACAACACCTCAGGGCTGAACAGCATGAAAGTAATTCCTTAGCAAGTACAAACTGGTTTTGCTGAAGGCTCTGACATCCTCCTGAGGGTCAGAGGGAGATTTGGTGTCCCAGGTCTGTGGCAGCAGAGATGTGTGGGTTTATGTTTTAGCTGGTGAATCTGGGTTATGCAGATGTGGTTCATCCACCTGCCTGCCAAGACTGGGATCTGCCACACGATGGCAGCCTGCAGCCACCAACAGAGCCTTGAGCCTGGAAAACTGTTGGAAGAGGGGAAAAGAGTGGGGAAGACTGGGATAATAGTCCTCAGCAGTGCACTTTTTCCTGGCTACAGTCACCACCTGCCTTCTCACCTGTTTGAGGTACATGACCACCCCTGTGCATGGACTGGGATTTGATAATGCTGCTGTTTAGTTGAGAAGGAACTGAGCCTTTGGTGCAGCCCTTGGTGCGAGATTGGGGCTGCCTGGATGAGGTGAAAATCAAGGAGTGGGGTGCCCAGGCTGTCTGGGCTGCAGCAGGTCGTTTGGATGTGCACAAAGGGCCAGGCTGGGGAGGAAAGAAGGAATTTGGGATGATCCTTTTCACCAGATTTATCCTGAGGTGGCTTCTTCATCTGGCCCTCCTTTCTGGCAGACTCCGAGACAGTTTTGGCTGACCTGGCCCTGGACGTGCTTCGTCTGGTGCTGGTGGATCACTGGAGCTGGCTGTGCACAGAGAACATGCAGAAAGTCTTCAACCTGCTCTTTGGGACCTTGCTTCAAAGGTAAGGCCAGAGTGACCACCCTGGCTGCTCTGTGAGGGACATTCCCTTTGGAGTCACAGCTGGGAGTGGAGCTCAGTGAATGCAGATCAGTGCTGTGTGTGCATCAGGTTCTGCACAGCAGGTGCTCTGTGGGTTGGAGATCTGCACTGGGAGCTGTTTTCCCCTGAGTGCTGGTGTAGCTCTAGTGGGCATCCTCCTGGCCCTTGATATCAGAGAAAGCAAAGATCCAGCCCTGGAGTGGGAGTCTTGGCTTCTGCAAGGGCAGCAGTGCCCAGCTCCGTGGCTCTCCAGGGAGGACTGGCCTCCTGGTCCCTTGCTGCCCAGGGCCTCAGTGTGTTCTTTCTGCAGAATAAACAGGCCCAGGGAACAGAGACTTGTCAGTGACAGCTCAGAGTGTGGTCTCTGCTCTCACTGCTGCACCCCTCTGCTCTGCCTGTGCCTGGGGCAGGGACCCACACATGGAGTAGGGACAGGCTTCCTTTCCAGCTGGGATGGACTTGCCAAGCTTTCCTGGGGCCAGTGCCTCTGGGTGGTAAGGCTCTAGGCCAAGACACACAAACAGAGCATTCCTGTTTTTTGGTGTAGGTTGGTGACTATCACTAGCTGAGGATGTGGTTTTTTAGAGTACAAGGAAAGCCTTCCCTGAAGGACTTGGGTTTGGGAGAGTCTTGGAGCAGTGCTTTTCCCACTCCAGCGCCCTTTCTTCTCCTGCAGGCATCCAAAGCCAGCATGAGAATGTGCAGGGCAGCACATTATAACCGAGCTGGTAACTTAAGCTGCCCTCAGCAGAGGTTGCCAAAGTGCTTTGAGGTCAGGGACTGCTGTCCTTCAGTCCTGGCCTGCTCCCTGCGGTGGCAGGAGGTGGGGGTCGCTCCCACTTCTCCAGAATGGGCTCTGGTTTCTTGGGAACAAGCTGCAACCCAATCCCTGTGTGTAAGCACAGAGGTATGAGAGCTTGAATAGGCACATCATCACCTCCTAATAAGCTGTGTCCTGGTCACCCAGGGAGCCTGCAGCACCCACACGTGGCATTGGCGTTTTCCACTAGAGAAGTTGGGATACACACAGCACATGCCTGCTCTGGGAGGTGGGACAGCTCCCTGAGCTGTGCTGGTGGATTAGAGTGAGGAGGAATGTGTCTGTGGCTGCTCCACTTGAACAGGTCAGAGTGAACCCACGTGTGCTGCAGGCAGAGCTGTGGCTGGGGGTGATGTGGGGAAGCCCTGGTGTCCCCATCAGTTCAGGGTGCAGCTGCAACCTCCTGAACAAACTCTGTGTCCATGCTGAAATCCACATGTTGAGGCTGGCTCTGCTTGTGTTCTGGGACAATCAGGAATCCCAGGGGACAGGGGAAAGAACTGCTCAGTGGGGACTGATGTGTTGCCAGGAGGATGGTGGTGTACCTGGATTGCTGCAGGAAACATTTTCCTCCCATTTCTGTTGCCTGTAGTTACCCCTGTGCTGGAGGAGAACTGGGAATGGGGGGCCTTCCTGCTGGTTTGCCATTCACCCTGTCCCTGAGACTTGTGCTCATTCCTGGCCCAGGTCGTCACTGCTGTCCTGAGCAGACCAGAAAGTCTAGCTCAGACCTGCCTGTCCAGAGACACAGTGTGGATTTGGAGGCATTTCTCTTCCATTTAAGTATTTACAGCTTGTTCATTCTGGCTGGTGCTGTGTCTGGGGACCCCTTACAGGTGGGGAAAATACCAGAAACTCTTCTGGGAGCATCTGCTATTCATGGAATTGTTGTTCCCTGCCTCTGAGAATGGTCACACAAACGTGGGGCAGCAGATGAATTTGCATTGTGTCTCCAGCCACTGCTGGTCACAAAGTAGGAGTGGATTTCATCTCTTCAAGAGATTAAGCTCTTGTTCCCTTCCCTGTTCCTGTCTGTGGCTGGGTTAGGTAGTAGGGGATGAGAAGGAGGTGTCCTGGCAGCGTTTTGGGGGGCACTGTTGGATACTCCTCTGCCAGCTTGCATTTGGTGAGTAGGTGCTGCTCCTGCTGCCTTCCAGCAGCTGCAAGGTGATGATTCTGCTCTGGCGTGAGACACGGTGCAGAGTGATAGAAATGGGCACAAACCACCAAAACACACACCAAGAATGAGATCCAGCTTCTCCCAATAGCCAGTCCCCTTCTTCATTGGAGGATTGTCTCCCTTGGGCTGGCAGTGACATCAAGTGATTGTTGTGACCACACTGTTACTGGTCGTGGGGCCTCCCTACCTGCTCCATTCCCTGCTCACACTCCTCCTTCCCCCTTTTCCATAGCTGGGGTAGCTGGAGCTGGGCCCCATCCATCTCCCCGACTGTCACTTGGATGGCAGTGGGAGAGGAGGGAGAGGAAGGCTCCATGACCGAAAAAGGCATTGTTGAGTCAAGGGCGGCCGCGTGTGCAAGCCCGGCTCCGCACTGCGCTCATCCCATTATGTAACAGGGAGTGATCCTTTTTTGGAGCTGAAAGGAGAAGCGGATGGAGGGGAGGCGGAGGGGCTGGGAGTGGGAATGACCCTGGGGCCGAGGATTGCTTCCAGCAGCCTCTCTGCGTGCTGGGGCCGTGCCTGTAAACAAACTCGCTGCCCCGCTCCCGCCTCTGTCCGGCTCCGCTTCCCTCCCGCGGGCTGGAAAGGCTCATCCCCTCTTCCCTTGGGAGGCTGCAGCAGGAACCTGTTGGCAGAGGGGAGGAGATGGGGCTATTCTGGGCTCTGGGGGTGTTCGGTGCAAGAGCTGAGAAGCATTAGGAGAATGTAGGTGCTTTTTAGAGCCTCGTGAGTCAAAGAGGTGTTAAAAATACGCAGCAAACACGAGAACCACGCTGTGCTGTGACCCCACACCCTGCCCTCAGTTGTCCCCAGTGGCACAGTGGCCACAGGTCTGGGGTTTGCCATGCAGAGCTGGGGCCAGGGTGACAGCCATCACCTCTGCTTTCCCTTCCAGAAGGGAGCCCCAGCAGAGTGCCAGCATCCCAAGGATGGACCTGGGAGTATTTGGGGGACAGATCCTGGTCTGTAAGCTTCTCCTGGACCTGGGAGTATTTGAGGGGCAGATCCTGGCCTGTAAGCTTCTCCTGGATCCTTCCCATGCAGCACAACAGAAAGCCATGGCCACAAACCACTGAGTGGGGGGAAGGTGTCTCGGCACACGCCGGCTGTCTGTGCCCTGGAACCTGAGCAGGGCTGGGGCACAGAGTCTGTGCCAGGCTCGGAAGTGCCTGCCCTGAAAGGAGCGTGTGGAACTATTCAGGCAGCTTTAATGGTGTCATGTTCCACCAAGCATGAGTTAGAACAAATGCAAATCATCCCTGCCTTAGCCACAAGCTCAGCCCTGCTTGGCTTGCTGTTTGCTTTGGGTCATTCCCATGCTCCTTCAGTCTTTGTCCATGTTCTCTCATCCCTTGGCAAAACTGAAAGATTTGAGGAGGTGATATTCCAGTCTGTGTGAGCTGTAGGTGGAGAGCCAGGGATGCTTTGAGACTGATTGCAGGTGACCATCCTGCTTTTGAGAACTGGTTCTTGCTCGTTCATGCTGTCACCTTGGTGTTGAGCTCTTTTGGTGTGTCGCTGTCAGGCCAAGTGTCACAGGTACTTGTAAGTCAAGGAGGTCTGGAGCTTCAGAGAGCTGCCAGCGGGGTGCTTTCTTCTGATTTTCTCTTCAGTTTTCTTTGATCTCTGTGCCAACAGAAGTGGCACAAAGACCCTTGGCAGCCACCTTGATCCTCTTGACTGGAAATTGCCACCAGCAAATAGTGGTGCCTGACCCTCTTTAGTGTCCCTGAGTAAACCTGGAGCAGCCAAGCACCCACGGGCTGGGAGTGCTGGGATCACAGTGCCTGTGGGCTGAGAGTGCTGGGAGCACAGTGTCCATGGGCTGGGAGTGCTGGGAGCACAGTGTCCATGGGCTGGGGGATGCTGGGAGTGCTGGGAGCACAGTGTCCATGGGCTGGGGGTGCTGGGAGCACAGTGCCCATGGGCTGGGGATGCTGGGAGTGCTGGGAGCACAGTGTCCATGGGCTGGGAGTGCTGGGAGCACAGTGCCCATGGGCTGGGGATGCTGGGAGTGCTGGGAGTACAGTGCCCATGGGCTGGGAGTGCTGGGAGCACAGTGCCCATGGGCTGGGAGTGCTGGGAGCACAGTGCCCATGGGCTGGGAGTTCTGCCAGCCCTGGACCCATGGAGGGGCTGTGTCCAACAGCCAAGACAGTGCCCCCACTTCCCATTGGCTTCCTGGCTGGCAGGTACCATCCAGCCTTCAGGCAGTGCCTCTGAGTTTTGCTGGCTGAAACAACCTGGCAGAGCAATATCAATGAGCTGGAGTATCTCAATCCACTCATTCTCCTGGTTTGTTACCTAGGGAGTGGGTTTGGGCATGTTGGGTGAGGACCTCTGCAGCTGCACACACAGGGACTGTGCTGGCAGGCCCAGGTATGTGGCAGTAAAGTCCCCTTCCCTAAAAAATAGGCCTGAAGGCAGAACCAGAGTTGGGAATTAGGGGAAGCAACCTCATGGCATCTTACTCCTCGTCTCTGGGTTTGGCTGTTTGCGTTGTAGCCGTGAGGAGCAGCAGGAATTGCAGCCTGTGGTATGTCAGTAAAAGCGATTTCAGGACTCTGTGTGTCTTCGTGTGTATATGTAAAGTAAATAAAATCAGCTTGGAAATGGGCCTTGATTCAGTTGTCTCCAAGCACCTGGAAATTTTGGATCTGGCTTTGAATCTCTGTCCCAAACAAAATTTTTTTCCCTCTTCTAGAAGCAGCATTCTTCCAAAAACAGCCACTAGAATGAAGCCAGCACTCCATGCTTTGATAACAATTGCAACATTATTTTAACTCTGATTCTGTTTAAACAGTCACACATGCCAACTTTCTTCCTGGATTTAAAAAAACACAACAACTTCCTATTTCAAATAGAACAAAGAAGAAAAGGATTGAGAGGAAGTGATGTCTCCCTGTTGGTTTTAGTTTTCCCTGGTTTTTGAAGGGTTAATAGTGGGTTTATGTATTTTGATTCTGAAGTGGGCTAATGAAGCAATTGCTCCAAGCAGGGCCTGGCTGAGACAGCCTGGCCTCTCCCTGGGGCACCACTGAGAGCTTAATTGGCTCAATAAATACTTAGAGAAGATGTTATCAAAAGCCAGGATGCTTTGTGAAAAATCACAGAGGTTTGGGGACGATTATTTTAATCACGTACCTTCCCCCCCTTCCCTGAGCCCCAAGGCATGGCAGGAAGGCCTAGGCTGGGAAAAGCAAAATCCAGAGCAGTTTGGTTAATTCACTGCGGGGTGCAGACGTTGGAGTCCTGTGAGTTTCCACAATTGCTTCTTGCAAGCAGCTGTGAGAGGGAGCAACACCTAAAACAGCACGGAAATCCCAGCACCAGGCTGTGGGTTCCTCCCTGCAGGGATGGATGATTGCTTACAGAAGGCAATGATTGATCTTTCTTCCTCTCTGCCCCGCAGTGAGATGTCCTGCACACCCACATCTGCCAGGATGTGTTTTTGCCAGCTCCACCTCTCACTGCCTGGGTCAGGCAGGTAGGAAAATCCCTCTGTCCAGGATGGTCCCAGCCAGGTACAGGACAGGTTGTTCCCAGCCCTAAACGTTCATAGGGCAGCAGGGGAGGGACATTTCAAGGAGAATTTACTTTGTGCAGAAGTTTGAAAGGCCTCAGGATGCTTCATGTTCTTTGATTTATGGAGGGTTTTTTTTGTCTTTTCTTTCCTGTTTCCTTCCTCAGCACATGGCCTGGACAAGTGTGAGGTTGCTTTGAAGGTGCTGAGCTGAGCATGCTGCACATGGTTCTGCTGTGTGGAGAAGGTGGATTTAGGCTCAGGTAGCAGGTGCTGAAAGCTGAACCTCAGGGCAAACTCTTTCCATTTGTGTTTTTTGATTCTTAATGTCCCCACTGCAGCTGTTGCTTCATCTTTACAAGGTTTCCTCAGAAAGGTTTTTCAGTGAAAGCATTGAAATGTTGCTTCTCTTGAGTTAAGGATAATTCTTGTGGTTCAAGGCATTAGCTGGGGAGGAATTTGGGGAGCAGGAACTGGTGAGGGAGGGATGGTCTGGTGATTTAAGCACTGGCCTTTCATGATTTCGGAGTCATGCTTCAATGCCTCGTGTTTTCCAGATGTTGCTTTTTTCTTCAATCCTTTTCACTACCTTGGTCCCACAGGCCTCTTCTGAGCTTCTGGATAGCCACACTGTATTCCTTAGGGAAAGGGAGGCTGTGTTCTGGGGTGGGAAGCAGTCAGTGTTGAGCTGGACGTGCTAGCTTGTGTGTGTTTGTAGAGCTGCTTGTATTTACACAGCTAAAGCAGAGAAACTTTCTCCTCTTTGTTCCCTTCTAGCTCTAGCCTGGTCTTCAGTTTGTGTTTGTCTGAATCCTTAAAATCCCTGGGTTTGAGGAAATCACAATTGCTGTGGCTTCAGATTTCAATTTTAATCAGCATCTTCAACTTGACTGTTCCTTAGCTGACTGCTTCCTTCCTTGACTGCTTCCTTCTCAGTTCTTATCCTCACCTGGACAACAAGAGCAGAGCTTTACCCCCTTTTGGTGGTTGTAAATTTGGAGAGTACTGGATCTCTTTGTTCATTCATAGCACATCTTTACTGTCCACACCAAGCAAGTCCGGCCTGTCCAGGCTTTGCTTCCTGAGCTGAGCTCTGTTCATGCCAGGTGAGCCCTCTGGATAGTCCACTCGAGTGAATGGATCCAGCCAGGTAGAACCAAGCCCATCTCCCTGTTCCTGACTCTCAGCCTGCCTTTGCTCCCTCCTAGCAGCCCTTGTTGTTTCTAGGAGCCCAAGGAAGGCCAAGGTATGCACCACCAGCCCTTGTTATTCATTCCCAGGGCTTCTCATCATAACAGACCCCTTCAGCTGACCTTGGAGGTCCAGCTTAAACCATGGCATTAATTTGGCTCTTTTTTAGCAGCCATTTCATTCCTTCACCAGCAGCTATTTCAAACAGAGGTCCCTTACAGCATGGGCAAGTTATGCACCTCCAGATTATCTTCCAGGCCTCAGTAGCCTTTGCAGTCTGGCTCTTTGCTTTGGGCACTATCAAAGCATTCGAGTGTCTGAGCCCGGGAGGTCGCTTTATCTATTTCTGGTCTCAGCTGAAGTGTAAGGAGATGGTCTGTGATGGGTTTATTTTTTCTTTCTTATTAAGGCTATTTCTTCATGAAATAGCAGAATGAAAATAGTAACTCATCAGCCATCCAAAAATAAAATTAAAAAAGAGAGGTCTATTTATGTTTCTTGGTGGATTTATTTCTACCCGGGAGCAGCGTGTGTGTGCTTTCAATGTGGCACATGAATCTCAAATGCTTAGGCCTTTAATAGCACAAAAAATCATCTGTGACCTGCTGGTGAAGGTCAGCTTTGAACCAGCAGATATTTGGAGTTCCTGAGCTGTTAATCCCAATCCTGGTGCAAAAGTCTGTGTGATGGAAAGGTCAATTTTCCATTTTCTGGGGTTTCTCAGGTAGGAATTTTCAATAAAGTTGGTGTGACTCTCCCTGAGTTGCAGCTACAGTTGAGGGAGTTGGGGTGGGATTCTTGGGACATCCTGGGCAAAGCCATGAGTTGGACTTGACTTTCCTTGTGGGACCCTTCCAACTCAGGATATTCTGTGCTTCTGTGATTCTGTGAATTACTTTGCTCCTCAGTTTAAATGCTGCTGGGGCTGCCCCTGTGTGTGTTGGAATGGAATGAGATTCCCCAAAATGGATGTTGGTGGTTGACTGTGGTTGAGAGGAGGGAGGAAAACTCAGATCAGGTTCTGAGATTTTATTTTGAAGCCTCAGCTGCTCTCCAAGAGTGGATTTAGGGCCACATGGACCAGTGTTGACAGGTTCCCTCTTCCCAGTGCCTTTGGGATGGCTCCACACACCGACAGACTGGCAGGAGGGAACCCAGAGCTTAGGTGCTTTGGTCTGTGTTCCATCTGCACCTGCCTTTGGCTTCCCCTTCTTTGTTGTTCCTTTTCCTGTTCAGTTCCTTTGCTTTTCTTTGTAAACTTTGTGGGTTTGGGTGCTTCTTCTCCAGCTGTCTGAGCACCATATAATGGGGCAAGTTGGCCTCTTCTCAGGAGCTTGTGTGGAGCTGTGCAAGGCCCATGGAGCCATTCTCAGATCCCCAAAGCGGAAGGCAAGGAGCTGCCAGACTCAGGAAGAAAATCCATCAGTGCTGTTACACAACTGTGGGAATCAAGACCTGTAAGCACTTGCCTACTGTCAGTATGTACATGTGTGATCACACTCAGAAGTGTTACTTGGGGGCCTTGTTGCCTAATTCTGGTGTTTTTATGGACATACATGAGCTGGAAACAGGAGGTTGGTTGTGTGGGGCCTTGCAGCATTTGTCAGTTCTCAGCTCGTTCTTGAGCTGTCTGGAAACGTGTGTGCTGTCCTCTGTAGGTTCGACTTTCTCTCTGTCCACCATTTGCTTGATTTTTTGCTATTTTAGGAGCATCTCTAACTAAAAACAAAGCTTGTTCTTTGCTTTCTGCAGCCTTTTAAAGGCTGGAAAGTGGCTGTTGCTGTAATGAATTTGGTGTCAGCGTTCAGTCTGAACACCCTCGGTGCAGGGTTGACTCGTTGCAGCTCTGTCCCCATGTCTCTGAACTTCTGTTGCTTGTCAGATGTTTTCTCAGCTAGGAAAGCAGGTTGTGTAAGAAAACATGTTAATGAAAAGCCTTGTTAATGAAAAACTGTGTTAATGAAAACTCTTGCCCCTAGAGAAGTCACAGTTTAACACTTTAATTTGGTTGGGAATAGCTGGAGGGTTTACCATGATCCAGAGTGTTAAAATCTGCTGATGGCTGGAGATTAAAACCCTTTTAATTTTATTTCCAGCATGGCTTTTCCCAGGCAGGACTGGGATGTGCTATTTTGCCCTCTAGGAGAGGTGGAAGGTTTGCACTTCGGACATTATTTTGTAGCAACATCCATACTCCAGCTCCGTGGCGCTGCTGAGCATGAAGGATGTGCTTCCCCATTCCCAGTGCCAGTCCTGGAGCACCAGGAACATCCCCTGTGTCCCTTGCTCTGAGACATTCCAGGCCTTACCACTGCACCGAGGCTCTTTTTCAGGATTTTTCATGTCCTTTGCTTTCCAGCTGGCATTTCCTAGGTGTGCATCCCTCAAGATCCGCAGTTTGCACCTCGTTTCCTGCTGCCAAAGGGATCCTCACACCACAGCACGATGCCAACCTGCTTCCTTTGCCCCTCTCATCTTTGGCTGTTGCTATTCCCGACTTCCCAGCCATGTGGGGAAGGACACCCTTGGCCCAAATGCCTCGCCCAGGAAGAATGCAGACAGTCTGGCAGAGCGCAGGTTAAATAAAGTTTGCCTTGGCAGGGCTCTTGGATGTACTCGGAGCTGCTGGGGCGTAGTGGTGACGGAATTGCAAGCACGAACGCCAGCTGCCAAGAGGAACGGGTCTCCTGGCCCTGCTGGCTGACTCCTCTCCTCTGGGAATCTTGAAGTACTGGCGCAATCACGAGCCTTTTCCCCAGCCCAGCGCCGTGCCGGCACTCCCAGCCTTGCTGCGGAGCCTCCCGCCGGCAGCTGCACCCCGAGTGCTGCTAAACCAGGGAACCATCCCGTGGCCTCTGTGGGGTTCATGTGTGGCATCTGTGAGATTCATCCCTGGCCTCTGTGGGATTCATCCCATGGCCTCTGTGGGGTTCATCTGTGGGATTTATCCTGTGGGATTCACCCACAGCCTCTATGGGGTTCACCCATGGCCTCTATGGGGTTCATCCTGTGGACTCTGTGGGATTCATCCACAGCCTATGTGGGATTCACCCCTGGCCTCTGTGGGGTTCATCCATGGCCTCTGCTAATTCTGAGGGGAAAGATTTTAGGCAGTGCAAGTTTTGACTGACGGCTGTGGCTTGTACTGTGACATGAGAAGTGATTTCCCATCCAGGGACACATCATCCCAGTGCAGCTGCAAACGCCTCCGAGCCCTTTTGTGGAGCAGGGATTTTGGGATTTGCAGGTGGTTACTTTAAAAAGGGCACAGTCCTGACCCAATGGGAGGGAGCACCAGCATCCCTGTTGGATTTTGGATGGAAACAAAGAAATCCTTCCCTGTGAGGGTGGGGAGGCCCTGGCACAGGTTGTCCAGAGCAGCTGTGGCTGCCCCTGGATCCCTGGAAGTGCTCGAGGCCAGGCTGGACAGGGCTTGGAGTAGCGTGGGATAGGGGAAGGTATCCCTGCCCAGGGTGAAATGAGATGAACTTTTAAGAAAAATCAAACCATTTGTGGATTCTAGGATTTCATTGCTTGCCATCAGTGGGCAGAGCAGGACTGAAGAGCAGGGAAGCATGAACAGCAGGGTGAGAGGCGGGTGAAGCATCAAGATATTCATGGCTCAACATCCTTGGAGTGTGTTTTGGTCTCCAGCAAAGACATCCTTGACTGTCTTGGTAGCAGAGGGATTGATAAAAGGCACAGAGGCTGCCAGAACAGAGCTCATGTCCTTGTAGTCCTTCCTGGGGGTTGCTTGTAGTTAAACACCAGTTCTTCCAGCTCCGTCTCAGACTCTGCTTGGGGATAACTCAGGAGCTTCAGGCTGGTTGTGTCCCTGAGCTGGGCTTCCTGTAGTGACTGGTGATTCACTTGGGTTCCTGTGATTAGCAGGGTGATGGGGCTTTTTATGGCCTTTGCTTTTCCCACATTTGTCTATAACACAGACGAACATCTCCTACTTCTGGTGAATGGAAAACTCAGCTAATTAATACTTATGAAAATCTTTGGTGTGCAGACATGAAAACCGCACGCTAACGAACCCAGGAAGCTGATTTACCCTTTCAGGGCTCCTGATGGGCAGAAATATCCCAGCTTGGTCCCAAGCCAGACTTTCCCTGACCTTTGTCTCTCTCCCTGTTCCTGCAGGTGGCTGGAAGTGCAGATGGTTACCCTGACCTGCACCCAGCGCTGGGTCCAGTACCTCCAGTTGCTCCAGGAGTCCATCTGGCCTGGAGGAGTTTTACCAGCAGTGCCTAAACCCCCCAGGACAGAGGAGCAGAAGAAGGCAACAGCAGAGCAGGCCCTGCAGAGCCTGATGGGGATCTTGCCCAGTAAGTGTGTTCCAGAGACCTGCCAGCTGCCCGTGGGATAGGAAAGTGGCTGGGGAACACTCCAGTGCACCGGAATCTCTGCAAATGTGGTTAAATGCAGAGATGGAGTCTGCTCGTGCCAAGGCACTGGGAAACCTTTGTGACCCTTGAGGTTTGATGGTTTCCTGCTAGCAAAACCCAGAGTTTTCCAGTTCTGGATAGTTTGTGTAAGGATTTGGGAAGCAGCCCAGCTCGGAGGGAAGGGATGTGTGTGTTGGCCATTCCCAGATGTAGCCAGGCCATGATTCAGTGCTCACAGTTCCTGCTGAGCCGCCTCACCCAGGCAGGGCTCTGCTCCCACCTGCTGCCAAAGGGTCCCATGGTGAGGAAAGTCACCGTGCAGAGCCTGTGGCTTTTCCACTGGAACTGAAATCCTGAGCCCAGCTGCACTGGATTTCCCTCTCTTGAAGTCTGACACGGGGACCTTTGACATTAAAGCAGCTGCTGCTCAATCCTTGTGAGTGCACTATGGATTTTTAACTCCTTGATGCAGTGCAAAGGGCCCTTGCTGTCCTTTGGGAATGAAAAGGCACTGCTGGTACGTGCCCTTCCAGCCAGGAATGCTTTCCTGGCACTCCTTCCTGTCCCAGACTCAGAGCACCATCACCAGCTTTGATTTAGCACCCACCAGGAGCAGACTGACCTGTGGGAATATGCAGCTCCTAAATCTTTGTCTCCAACACTTACAGATGTGATCCAAGAAATCCTTGGGACCAGCAAGTGTCGGATGAGCTGGAACCTGGTGCTGGAGTCGCTGAGCCAGCCTGTGATCAACAGGTATGTGATTGTGATCTTCACCCTGGTGCCTCTCACGGGGTCTGAGAGCTGTACCCGGGTTTTGCCATGCGATTCCCAAACTTGCAAGATCAGGAGGTATCTGCATGTCCAGGAGCTCAGTCTGGCTGCAGATTATTGAGCCAGTCATGTTGATTATGTTGTTTGGCCTGCTTAGTAAGTGGATGTCAGGGAAGTCAGGCAAATCCTGGTTTAGTTTGGTTTGGGAGGAGCTGCAGCTCTGTGTAGGGGTTGTTCTTGTCTATTCTCAGTGCTGTGAGTCTGAAAAAAAAAAGGGTTTGGTGATGAGGGTCAGACTGCACATCAGGAGGCGTTTCTTCACTGAAGGTGTTGTTAAACATTGGAAGGGGCTGCCTGGGGAGGTGTTGGAGTCCCCATCTTCTGAGGTGTCCAGGGAACACCTGGATGTGGCACTCAGTGCTCTGGTTTGGTTGGCAGGGTGGGCATCAGGTTGGACTCGATGATCTCAGAGGTCTTTTCTGTCTCCAGTGATCCTGTGATCCTGTTAAACACAAGATTCATTTGTGTTTTCTGTGCTGCTCAGCAGCTTCAACACCCACTGGTTTGGGGGAGGTAAAAAAAAGCTGAACCATCCCTGAAAACATTTCTCTTCTGGGAACCTGAGATTGCTTCTCTCTCCCCTGTAGCATTAGAACACCCCTTCCTTGTTCTGAGCTTTGCCTCCCCTGCCCTGACCAGCCTAAGCTTTGTCTTTTCTCCATTCCAGGCACCTGGTGTTCTGCCTCCTGGACATTCTGCTGGAGTTCTTGGTTCTGAAGGGCTCCAGTGAGGAGCCCGAGGCTGCAGCTGCCACACCTTGTGCCTACAGTGGCCCAGACAAAGCTGTGCCAGCACTTTAACCAGGGCTGGTGCCCCCAGCAGTGGAGAAGAGAAGCAGCCACAGGCATGGAATGATTGGATTTTCAGCCTTTACTGAACATACCTGGGAGCTTCTTGTAAGGAATTTCTCCAGCCAGTGCTAAGTGAAGCTGCTTCGAGGCTTCTCTGTTTCAGCTGGGTGGTGGATTAAACCCAAGAGTGAGGGGCTGAAGATGCTGTGCAGTGTCTGTTCCATTGCTGACCTGATGGAGAGCCTGGAATGAACCAGCCTGACCCGTTGGAGAAGGAACCACAAACCCCGTGGTCTTGCCCCACCCTCCTGAACCTCTCTAAGATCTCCAGGCAGTGAGCACAGGAGATTTGCTTTTTGTGGCTTCAGGGCCCACATGGCACTGAGAGAGTTGGTGTGATGGGACCCTGCTGATGGCTGTTCTGCAGGACCAGGGGGAGGGAGGGGCGGTGCTGTCCCTGCTTTGTGAGCAGCCTGCCCTGCACCATCCGTGTCACAGAGGGAAGATGAGGATAGGGTGGAGTGTGGAGATGTGGTGGTGGTCCTGAAGTCAGCATCCAAGTGCCCAAATACCTGGGAGGTGAGAGCAGG
Organism: Rhipidura dahli; assembly: GCA_013399225.1. Lineage (NCBI taxonomy): Eukaryota > Metazoa > Chordata > Aves > Passeriformes > Rhipiduridae > Rhipidura > Rhipidura dahli. The sequence continues at coordinate 260,304 of VXAC01000338.1, read as the reverse complement.
GGTCAGAGGTGCTGCCCTGCCTCAGGGACAGAGATCAGCTGCTTCTCCCTGCCACTGCCCCAGGATGCAGTAGGGTGGACTGTGATCCTGGGAAGGAGACTCTCCTCAGGCCAGGGGGAGGGATGATAGCTCAGCTGGACTTTGGGATTCCCTTGTATTGTGCTTTCTGAGTCGCCTTTTAGTCCCTGGGATAGTCACCTGGAAAGCACAGGACAAAAGGAGCTTTGACCCATGTGGGTCACAGCAAGTAAATCAGCTCCCACACAGATGTGCTTGTCACAGGAAGCTCTGGAAGAGGAATGAATCCCTTGGAGCCCAGGGGGAATCCTGGATGTGTGGTGAGGCCCCAGCAAAGGGCCTGCGAGCACTACCTGGGCTCTGTTCTCCTTTGCTGTGGCACTGGGCTTTGGTTTGCTGTGCCTGCTGCTGCAGCAGCTCCGTGCAGGGCTCTGGAAAGCCTCCCAGGTCATTGGATTTGGCTGCTGCTTCTCCAGGTTGTCCAAGACTTGAGTGGTTTTGTGAGCTGATGTAGCTCAGCAGTCAGGTTCCTGGGAGTACAAAAAGACTCAGAACATGCACCAACAGACCAGTTTGGTGACCTGCTTTGGTGTATTTTCTGGGAGTAATATGGACTGACCAGTGCTGGGCTTGGCTGGTGAAGGTGTTCTCTAGAGACCAAAGGAGGCTGCACAAGGGAGCCATGCAGGATCACTGCAGTGTCTGTGCTACAGCACCCAGTGGCTTCATCTCCCAGAACCCTGGAATGCCAGGCTGGAAGAGGCTGCCTGCTGTTTCTGGGAGCTGAATGCTCCATGGCATGTCTGGAGAGAAGGCAGTGTAACTCCAGCACACCAGTCCTGCTCTTTCCACAGGAGCTGCCTAATGATGGACCCACCACAGCATGAGCTGCTCTGTGCTTCTGTGGTGTGAAAATACCGGGAGGGATCATCTTGCTGCCAGCAGATGGATTTTTAGGGAGCTCCAAGGACATCCCAAGACCAGGCAGAATCCGATGTCATGAAGCAAAGCACTTCTGCATCACTGTTGGAGCCATTTCTCCAGGAGGAGATAGTAGATTGGCCAGCTGCTTGGAGAAGAAGGGAGGTGTGAGTTAAGTAAGAGTAGACTGGGTAGATAATGTTCTGGGATAATCCCAAAGGCCAAGTGGCAGTTTGGGAAGCAGGACTCAGATATACCCTGAAATACCTGTTTGGAGCAGCTGCTTCACCTTCTCTTTCACTGCCAGGTTCCTGTTTCCCTCCTTTTTCCTGCTGCTTCCATTTACCACCCCAGGAGGAGAAGAAGGAACCAGCAGCCAGAGCTGATGCAGCAGTGCCCTGTTGTGCTTGGTGGCCTCTCAGGTGCTCCTGGTGTGCTCATTTGCTGTTGCTTCCTAATTAATGGTGTGGCTAATTAATGGGGCTCCAGGACTTGGGCCTGCCATTGATTAGGGATAATATTGAGAGTCTTTGCTGAAGGGGGTCATGGAGTGCAAGTTATCCATTGCCAGCTCCAGGTTAGGGCTAAAGTCTAGAACTGTCCCTGCACACACTGGAAGGACAAGCTGACACTTCTGCTTTGCCAGGAATACCAAGTTCTCCCTGCTTTTAATGCCCACCTCTGAAATTATGCAAATGGCTGAATGTTCAGTCCTCCTGCTAGAAATAATGTGTGATCACTGCCAGTTTGGGAGCTGGTGCTTTGCTGGGATGGTGCAGCAGTGATTTAGGGTTGTCCCAGCAGCAAGGTCCCCCTCTGTGTTAAGATACAAAGAGCTGGGGCAGAGAGAGAGAAAGGAGATTTAGTTTTGTGCACTGAGTCAGTGTTGGAGCTGAGAGCAGACCTAAGGAGTTTGAATTGCAGAAGGGTCATTTTACTCTCCAGAACCCCCTTTTCTTTTCTCAGATATGAGGGGTTTGAGCCCTTTCTCATGCTCTCACTGGCTGGGCTTCAAATTCCCATTCTCTCCTTGGGAGATCTTAGTACAGCCTTACAGCTGAGGTGGAGCTGCCCAGGAGCAAAGAGCCCCTCTCTGCATGGTGTTGTTAAGGAGTAAAACAAATCCAATAAAAAGCTCAGCTTTTTTTTCTGCTGTGAGTCCTTTGCCTCACTGTAATTTTGGGATTAAACTGAGCACAATGGTGGTAAATACAAACTTCTGCATTCAGGTGGGCTGAAAGTTTATTTCCATTGGACTAAGACTAGAAAAACTGCTTTGGTAAAACAAACAAGGCTGACAGAAAAACTTCACCTCGCTCTGTGTCACATTCCCAGCAAGTTCCTTTTTTTCTGCAGGAATTTGTAGGAGGAATTTGCAGAAGGCTCCAGCCACCTCTCTGAAGGGCGGGTGGTGGGAGCAGCCAGATTCAATCTCAATGGAGAATTGCAGCTTGGTGTCACGTTAGGTAAAGAGCAGTACCTGCCTCAGGTGGGTGCTCAGCTCTCCCTCTCCAGGTCCTTCTGGCTGTGTGGGATCTGCCTCCAGCCCACCATTGGCTGATTTTGTGGAGAAGTATTTCCTTTCCCTCTTCCTTAGTTTCCTGCAGTTAACTGGAAGCTTCCTGGAAGCCAGGATTGCTGCTGTGTGTGGCTGAGTGCAGTGGTGTAGAGCTCCAGGGCACCACTCTAAGCTAAATAACTGTTAAACTCTGTTTTTAGGGGGAAGAAGTCCCACCATGCGCTGACTCCCTGTCCTGGTTCCTGTACCCAACCCTTTGTATCAGCTGTTCGTGGTGCTGCTTTTGGAGTCTGTGTGGAACTGTGCTATCTGGAAAATCTGGTTACTTGTTAAAAGGGGAGCAAACCATCACTCCCGAGTACTTGTGTGCAATAATACTTTATTTCAAACTCATTTCTCTGTGTCAGAGTTTTAAAATTTGCCTTTGGTCTCTAAGGCAGCCCTTGGGAAGAGAAGAACAAGTCGGGAGGAGGCCGGGTGTGAGTGGGAAAGGGGGGGAGGTGTCTCCCAGGTGTCACCAGTGCATGGCTGGGGCAGCAGGGCAGGTGGCAGTGGCTGTGGGACGGGGCTTTTCCCTCCTGCCACACCGTGGGACTGCTCAGGCATGGCAAAGAGTCCATAAAGCTTGGTCAGGAGTTGAAGCAGTTTCGCACCTCACCAGCATTGCTGCTTTCTCCCTGACACAAACACCCTGATTTAGGCTTTCCAGGGGAGTCTAAAACCAGGGAAGCAGTGTGGGTCATTTGCCTTTCTTCTGGAAAACGGGGAAAGACTCCCCTGGAGGCAGGGATTGTGCAGACCCACCTCCACATCCCTTGGGCAGCACTGCTTCAGAAGCTTTCCTTGCTGTCAGTGCTGGGGTAGGAAAGCTGGTAAGCTGTGAGGAAATAGGGAATGTCTGAAAATGAGGAATTCCACAGGAAATTTACAATATTATGTCAAAGGGGGGGAAAAAATGAGAGGGAGGAAGAAAAACCTGATACAATGAATGCTTGGGTCATGTATTTTCCTGGATTAGCTGTGCCACGGAAGGAGCCCGTACACCCCATGAAATCTACTCCCTGCAAGCCAGCGAACATTTGTAAAGCACATGATGTGGGATCATGGCTGAAGCCAAGTTCCCCAGGATCATATCCACTCCGGGGTAGATTGGGCCATTTCCAGTGTCAACAGCCAGAGGATTAAGCATTTATCTCTGCAGAACAGGATAATTAACACCAGACCGGAGTCGGGGCTGTGCTCCGAGCCTGTGGCTGAGTTGGTGCCCGAGCTGGTTTCGCCGCCTGTGGCCGAGCCGTGGTAACTGGGAGGATGTCCTGGGGGCTGCAAGAGGCAGGCACCACCTTGGGACCCACAGGAATGGCACTGGGGTGGCATCGTGCTTCCCACGTGGAGCTGAGGGTGAGCTCTGCCATCGTGGCCACACGAGGTGGGTGTTGATTTCTCACCCCTATCAGGACGACTGTTCCTGGCCAGCCAAAACTTGGAGGATTGAAACCAGGCCACTGTGATTTGCCATCTTCTGGGTTTAAATGGAAAATCCAGGTTTTGGCACTTCTGGCTTTGTTGAAATAAATGAACACTGTTATCCTGGCCACAGTCCAGGTCAGGTAATTATATTCTTCCTACCTTAATGCCCCTGTCTCCCCTGGATATGCTGCACTCTTTAATTCCTGTCTGGAACTTGCTTATTATGTTACAAAGTGATTTTATTTCCCCCTCTCAGTAGAATTTGTGCACAGAGCACCAGCCAGGCCCCAGCACTGTGCTGAGCTGCTGAAACAGGGAAAAGCTGCCTTAGATGTTTGAGTGTGCCTGGTGCTGTCCTGGAGCCTCTCTCGTCGTTCGTAAGGCTGTGGAGCTGGGAAGGTGGGTGACAAGGAAGATGAGAGAACATGTTACAGCCCTGTTTGATTCAGTGGCTGCTGCAAACTTGGCTTTTCTCCTCTGCCAGTTCCTGAGGCTGCTGAGTGTGTTCACAGGAGAAACTCAGGACTTCTGGGTGGTGTCTTACCTTCCTCTCCTGTCATTTCTTCAAAGATTTTGGAAGACTAACGTATGTCCTTGATGGGGGGGAAGTCCTCCTGCCTCTGAGAACATTTGCCACGTCCAAACCTTGCTCATCAGGCAGAGCAGCCCTGCCTTGGTTTGAGGTCCAGCCCTGAGAGCCCCCATTTCCTGCAGTGCCTGAGCTGGTTTGGAGTGCCTGGTTTCCCTGTTGGAGGGCAGCTGCTTGACTGTGTTGGTGGCTCCTTGGCCTTTACATCTCCTGCAACTGATGGATTGAGTTGGGTTGTTTTTTTCCCCTTTTGAAAAGTATTTAAAGTCTCCTTCTTTCCCTTTCAATCCCACTCTTCCTCTCCCGGCCTTGCTGAGCGGGTGAAAAGGTTGCTCGAGCAGTACTTGAGGACAGCGTCCCGCAATTCCACGTCCTTCCTTCCTGTTCCCAGGCCCCTCCACTTTTCCCTGGCCCTCGAGGACGAGGAGGGTTTGAGGGGCAGCAGGGGTGAGGATCAAAGCCCCTGAACCACTGTTTAAAACACAGAGTGCCCGCTGCTCCTCTTGAGAGCCGCATCTGGCAGAGCCTCATTAACCTGCTTCCCCCTCCTACTCCTTTGCCCCTGAAAATCAACAAAGCCAAACATAACAAGTTGCCGTGCCTGAAGCAGCCTGAAGTGTGTGTGCTTAGTGTGAAAAAGCAAAGCCAAGCCATTGGCCAAAGCCCCTTTTCTGTGCAGGCCACTTCACATTTATTACACTCTGAGCCGCAGCTCTTTAAGCCCTGATGCTCTTTAGAGCTGAGCTCTTTAACTTTCTCCTTCCTCCCCTTGCAGACTCCATTCTCCCCTTGTTCTGCTCCTTCCACTCCCTCTGCTCCCGTTTGTCCTGTGAGAACGAGTCTTTTAATCCCCTTGTACTGCAGATTAAAGCTGTTACAGCCTCCCCAAGCTGACATTTTCTCAGAGAGGCTCACAGCCAGACCTTTATGAGAGCTCTCTGTCTGTCTGCTGCTGCCTTTCTTCTCGCCACACTAACCTCCATCCCTGACCTTTCCCTGAGGAGGGAAAGGCTGTGGAGTGCAATCCCATGTAGGCAGTGCCTGGGCTCAGCGGGGCTCGGGGTGCAGGAAATTAAGACCCATGGAAATTAAGAAGTAAATAAAGAGAGGAAGAAAAGAGGATAGGAATTAAGAGAGAGAACCAAAGCAACATTTGGTGTGTTTGGAAACCAAATGCTGGGCTGGGGTCTGAGTTTGTGAGTCAGCCTGTCTTTGTGAGGAGCCAAACCATTAACCTGGGCCTCATTTCCAGTATTCGCCCTCCAGCACCTAAGGGAGCTCCCAAGAAGGCTGGAGAAAGACTTCTCACAAGGACATGTTGGGATAGGATAAGGGGGAATGGCCTTAAGCCAAAGCATAGAATTAGAATAAATATTGGGAAGGAATTGTTCCCTGGGAGGGTGGGCAGATCCTGGGACAGATTCCCAGAGCAGCTGTGGCTGGCCCTGGATCCCTGGCAGTGCCCAAGGCCAGGCTGGACACTGGGTCTGGGAGCAGCCTGGGACAGTGGGAGGTGTCCCTGCCATGGCAAGGATGGGACTGGATGGGCTTTGAGGTCCCTTCCAACCCAAGCCATTCTGGGATTCTGTAAGAAGTTTGCCCACACTAACTGGCCACGACAGGCTGTACCAACAGCCAATTCTCCAGCATGCTGTACTTGTGCTCTCCCATCCCGTGCCTGAGCAAAGGCAGAGGCTTCTGGGGGCAGCAGCAAAGCTGCTTTCGAAGCCACGAATAAAAGAAGTGCAACTTTCCCTTTTTGGGAACTCATTTCGGGGCAGGAGTGCCCCGGTAGCCCAGCTTGCTGATAATGAAATCAAGCCGGGAGCTTGCCCCCGGAGGGTCCATACGTGTGAACCGCTGCCATGTCGAATGCTCCTCCAGGAGAGCCCCAGCCCTGTAATTACTGCTTTTCTAGCAGGCAGCCTTTTCTCTCTCTTTGTGTGGGCCCTCTCCCGCCTCCCTGTCCCTCCGTGAGCTCACAATAAGAGGATATTTGTAATGAAAATCCGCGGGCAGGAGCGGAGAACAAAGCGGGGGCGCTGGGTGGGGGCACTGGAGGCGCTGGGCTCCCAGCCGCGGCCGGTCTGCCCCGCGCTGCGGCAGCGCGCTGGGCACGGCGGCCCGGGCAGCGCTCATTAATTAATCTCCATCTGCACAGAGGGCTCGGAGCCACGCTGGGCCCCGTTCCATGGCTACCCCAGGCCGCTCCCAAGCGTGCAGCCTTATGAAGGGACAGTCTCCCCAGCAACTCGAATGCGTTTCTGCACTGCCCTCTAATCTGAGGGAGAAATGTCGCCGCCGTCGCACCCCAGGCTGGCAGCTCCCAGCCCCGGCCGTGCTGCTGAGCACATATCCAGCTTCAACCTTCTGGTTGCTGGGGTGAAAGGGCCTCTTCATCTCCACGGGGAGAGGCAGATGAATCCCTGGCTCCAACAAGGGACCTGCTTTCTTTTTCACGCCCACCCCCCACCTGCTTCAAGGGCTCTTTATTATGTCTTTTAATTCTCAGCTGCGAGCGGGAGGGAGCAATAAGGCGAGGGGGGAAAAGCCCTCACAGTGGGGAAAGGCCCCAGTCAGCAGTGTGTGAAAAGAGAAGGCAGCGTGGGGATTAAAAACGTCAACTTCATGGGAAGTGATTGATATTTAATAGCCTCACTTGATTGCTGCGAGGCTGTGACATGCACAGCGCCCCGAGGGCAGCTATGAGCCCTCAGAGAAATCCAGCAAACTGCCCCTGGAAGAACTGGAATCCCACTAACCTGGGCTGCTGGAAGGTCTTGGGGGAGTTGGGAGTGAGATCACCTTTACGACCCCTTCCAACCCCAGCCATTCTGGGATTCTGTGATAAGTGATGCCATTTCTGGGTGTCCTGGGCACTCTCGCAGAGCAGGATGGGGAGAAAGAGCCACGGGAGGTGAGCTGGGGTTACTTGAGGTCAGGTTGGCAGGTCAGGGGCTCGTCCTCTCTGAGCCTGGCTGGCACAGGATGCAGCACACAAGTCCTGGCACAGCAAACAGAGCTGAGCTCCCCTCCCTGTGATGGCCAAGAGCTCTTGAGTCTTGTTTACTGCAGAAATGCTGCTGAATGCTCTGTCTGTGAAGTATTCTCCAGTTTGCTCGTGTTTGCAGCCACTTTTAGAGCATTAGCTCGGGGTAATTTGCTCTCCTCAGCAGATGCTGTGGTGCTTATCTGCCTCCTGTACAATCAGGGCCACTGGAGGAATCTGTCTGTGCGACAGGAGCGTGTTTCTGCACCAGCAGGGATATCTGCGAGATTTTTATCTGATTAGACCAACAAAAAGTCTGGGATTCCTCCCTCATCACGAGCATGCCCATGCTGCAAACACCAGCACCCAAACTGCAGGCTCATTTCTCACCTGGATTGCTTCCCATGTCCCCCTTGGCTGCAGCCTTGGGAGAAAAAGTTGCTGTTGGAACAAGGAACTCTGAGAGGATGGAGATTGCTTCTTGTTGCTGCTCTTGTGACAAAGTGATGAAGACACTGGAGCTTTGCTGGTGTGGCTGGCAGGTGGTTCCCAGCACTGTACTTCATAACTATCCCAAAAGCCAACGTGCCTGTATTGCACCAAGGCTCCCTGATGCCTGGAGAGGCACCTAAAAACAGAGGCCAGACAGGAGTAAAGGGAATAAAGGTGGGGATTTATTGGAAAGACCTCCAAAAGTACCCCTGGGGAGCCAGAGGCTGCTCTCAAAATGGACCCCAACAGGGCACCAGTTCCTCACACTTTTATAATAGGTTTGGTTCATTTGCATCTCAGGGTTCATTCTCCAATTAAAGCTTCAGTTAATGATGGAATTGCCCTCACCTTGCCCCCCTCTCTGAGGCTTTTGGTTGATACTTTTTGGGCCCAGGAGGGGCTGGGTGTCCTTGGAGAGCAGCCCCGGAGAGGCTTTGTTGTGTGTGCCCAGCACAGAGAGCAGCACTGAACAGGGAACAGGAACCTCCAGAGTTACACACTGGGCACTGCAGGGTTTGAAAAATATCAAAGTTAAAGCCTAAGGCATCATCCCAACACACCACCAAGAGCATTAAGCTTTTCCTTTCATCCACACAAGTGAATTTTATAAACTGGCTTTTCAGGCTGCCACACTCAACACGCTTTCAAACACATCCCTGCATGTTCTGAGAGATTTATCCCAGATTCATGTGCATCTCCAAAGCACCAGATGAAAATCCCCTCTCCTGTGAGGCAGGCACTCACAGTGGTTTTTAGCAATATCCCTGCCAGCACCTGCCTGGAAAAGCAGGACGCATTCCTGTCCACCCTTGGCTGTCCTGCCTCAAGGAAAACAGTGCCCAGGGAACAAACAGCCACAACGCACCACGATTCTTCTTTAAAGGCTGTTCTTGTCCCAGTGTGCTCTATCAATCAAAATAACCTGTCCCACCCACAAGGTTCACCTGGAGCCCAGAAGCCTCTTTGGAACGGCGTGTACGAAAGTGCATCGCACACCCAGGCCTTGAGAATAACACCCATCTCTCCTGGTCGCCTTCCTCCCCACGCCAGGCTGGCCATTCCCAAGCCAAGAATGTCACTAACCTCTCATATTTCTCCTGGTCATTTCTGTCCTGGAGCTGGAATGCAGCCACCAGCACAAGGAGGCTGAAGGCCGTCGTGTCAGAGATCCAGACTGGAGAGACGTTATCTCATCGACAGCGGGCAGCAGCAAGGCTGGCACCCCAGCTGGCAGGGTGCTCCCTGCGAGGCTCAGCGCACGTGGCGAGGGACACAGCGAGGTTAACTCCAGTGTGGGAAGGTCCTGGCAGCCTCAGAAAAATATCTCAGTGGAACTGGAGAGCAGCGTAGGCCAGGCAGGCAGAGGGTGCAGGAAGGCTGAGAACGGTTCCACAGCACAATGGTTAGGAATTAAAAAGTCAGATTGCAGGGAGGGAAGGAAGGGAACAGGACTGAAATCTCTGGAGTAGCTGAGGAAAATGGGGTTGTTCAGTCCAGAGAGCAGGATGCTCAGGGGACACCTCATTTTTCTCTACAGCTCCCTGACAGGAGGGTGCAGTGAGGTGGTGGTCAGGCTCTTCTGCCATGTCTCAGGTGAAAGGACCAGACGAAACAGCCTGAAGTTGCATCAGGGGAGGTTCAGGCTGGATATCTGAAAAAAGGTTCACTGAAAAAGCAGTCAGGCATTGGAATAAGTCGTCCAGGAAGTTGGTGGTGTCTGGATGTGGCACTTGGGGACATGAACTGGGGGTTTTTATGATGTTGCTGGACTGGTGGTTGGACTCGATGACCTCGAAGGTGCCTTCCAGCTGTGCTGGTTCTGTGAATTTCTGTGAAATCTGCACTTCTTTGCTGCGGCTTGAGAGGAAAATTCTGTGGCTGAGGAAGAAGAGCACACAACAGGCACCCTGAAACATTATGGTGTGGGAGAACAGAACTTACAGTCCTTCTATGGGGCAGCAAACACAGAACTAAAGCTACATCTAAAGCTCCTAATACCCTTTAAAAAGCTCCTTAGCCTTGTATTGTCCTCAAGAAAAAGTTCATCTCCTGTGCTTGGCAGCAGCTGTGTTTAGCCTGGAGTGCGGCACAAGCACTGGCAGATAAGGTGGCACCGGGAGGTTTTGCAATCCCTGAGGCCTCGGGGTCCTTCTGGGGAAGGAAAAACTTGAGAAGGACACGACTTCACCGTGATGTGAAATTAGAAGATGGTTGCAGTAGGGGAAGAAATCACGTGGGAGAGAAAAGGAGCAGCTTCCTACGAGTAAATCCCCTCCGGCACTGCCCCAAATCCCGCTGGAGTGCCAGCTCTGATCCTGCAGGTGTGGAAAGCCTGGCAGGCACGGGCAGCGTTGCAAGAGTGTTTGCAGGCAGCATCCTCCTGAAACAGCCCTGAACTGCCAAAAAACCCATCAGTTTGTCATGCTGCCTCTAAGATTTGTGCTTGCGGGCCCCAGCACTGCAGGGCCGGGTGGAGGCACCTCCCTTGGCTTTGAGCACCTCAAGAGGGACCCAAGCTCTTCCCATTTTTTGGGGGAACAAATGTAGTGGAAGCTGGTAGCTCCTAAATCCGTGTGTCGTGCTCCACGGGGGCAGTGTGGGCTGTCAGATCCAGCCTTGCCCGCCCCAAGGATGGACCTTTGCTCACACCATGTCCCCGCGTGGAGCCTGGCTGTTGTGGGTGGGCTCGGGGGTGACCGTGCTGTGTCCTGCCATGCCCAGGAGGGGTTTCTCCAAAATGTTTTGTTCTGGGCAGCAGGCAAGCTGTGGAGTCTGGTTTGCCCTCACGCCTGCTCCCAACGCTCCAGTTCAAGGGATCGTGGAATAACAGAGTCGTTTAAGCTGGAAAGCGCCTCAAAGCTCATTTCATCCCACCCCTTGCCGTGGGCAGGGACACTTCCCACTCGCCCAGGTTGCTCCAAGCCCCATCCCACCGAGGAACATCTGGGCTGCTGTGACTCGCTGGCTGCAGGATCCACGAGAGGGAGCTTCGGGGTCATCCCGAAAATGCCTCCCCAGGCCACCCGGAGTCACAAGGTGGTGCTGTTGTCCCGGCCATCTCAGGGCCTGTGAGGGGCACGGGACAGCCCCTGAGGACAGGGGACCCCCGGGAACCCCCCCGTGCCGCGGAGCCCAGCTCCGGATGGGAGCTTCTCCCAAAATTTAGCCCGTTCCCAGCCCTCCTTCGGGGTGATCCCAAGGCTCTGCCCGGTTTTTCTCAGGAAAAGCTGGTGGAGCAGCGACCTAGAAGAGAAAAGAAACGTGCCAGCAAGCGTGGCTTCACCTCCAACCTGCATTTGCCCCTGCATGTGCTGGGGCGATGTCCTGCCCTCGGGGCGAAGGGTCTGCGTCCCTGGGGTCACAGCTTTTCTAAGGGGTCACATCAATCTCTGGAGCCAGGAACCTCACAGTGAGGAGTCCTGAGGGTGGGGACGCGGGGGACACAAAATCCAGAGGGGGTGAGGGTGTCCCCATCCCTGGGGACCGCCAGCTCTGCCGAGTGACGGGGGTGTGGGGTGTGGAGAGCCAAGGGGAAAGCTCCAGCCTGGGCTTGAGGAGAAGTTTCCCATGAAAGGTTCCCTGAAACTGGTACGTTCCCACGAGGGGCTTTGATTTCAGCGTATTGGCATTTTCCGATGAGAAACCATCCCATTGGAAATTCCCAACCAGCCGAGAGGAGTTCCCTGGTGTGTTGGGGAAGCATCCTGCCGCCCACAGCGGGAATTCCACACCAGCGGAACCCTGCGTCCGCAGGCTCTGGGTAAAGAGGGGTGAAGTGCAGCCAGCACTGCTCCCAGCACAGGGAAACCCTGGAGTCCTGCAGCTGAACAGCTTTGCTCTCCAAGGGCTGCTCCTTGTTTTCCAAGCACTTTCCTCGAGGAATTCCTCCTCCATCAGGGTGATGCTGCGTTCAGTGCAGGCAGAGGGTGCAGCCTGAGAGCAGCACAGACCAGAGGCAGGAGCAGCTTGGGGCCGTGGAGGCACTGGGAGCACAAGCTGATGCCTTGGTGGGGGTCTGGAGCTAAAGAGGGTCCATGAAATTGGAAATAATGGGAGAAGCCAAGACGAGCAAGTTAGATATCTGCAAATTCAGATTTTAGGAGGAAATTCTTGGCTGTGAGGACAGTGAGGCACATGTTGCCCAAAGAAGCTGTGGCTGTCCCACTTCTGGAGGTGTTCGAGGCCAGGTTTGGACAAGATCAGCTGTAGTCATTGGACATCAAAGCCTAAGATGTGTCCAAGGCCAGGCTGGATGGGGCTTGGAGCAGCCTGGGACAGGGGAAGGTGTCTCTGCCATGGCAGGGGGTGGCACTGGGTGGGCTTTAAGGTCCCTTCCAACCCAAACCATTCCATGTTTCTCTGACCTGCTCTCAAACAGCTCTGATCATTCAGTGCTGCTGAATCCCCACCACTCCCCAGCCCTATGCCTTATCTGTGGAGGAAATTTCTGGGTGTGCAATGGAGGCAGCTCTTCTCTCTTTAAGTTTGGGGTTCCTGCAGCCCCGAGGGATCTTTCTGATGGACCCCGGGACGCTGCTGTGAGGGGCAGCACTGGAACACCCAGCACTCACCCACCTCAGGGCTTTGTGGATGGAAAATGACCTGGGTTTCTGGCATCCATGAGGAGCTGCTGAGGCAGGGCAGGCAAGGAGAGGTGCCTGGAGCCAGGGGATGGGGCAGGCCGGCTGCTGGCCCTGGAGAAGACGGTGCCCTCCTAGGGGTGCTCGCCCTTGATGAACAACCAGAAGCTGGATCATGACCTGGCCCTCTGCTCTCAAAAGTAACCCAAAATTTGGCTCTTGATGCTTCTCTTTGATACCCTCACTGGCTGCCAGGGAGGTGCTCACCTCAGGTGTTCTCACACAGAGGAGGACTCGCTCCATGGCAGGTTCCCCCACTCTCCAGGTGATGTGTGCTGCTCTCAGGGGGGTTTCCAGCCCTGTCCACGCCGTGCTGGTGGAACTCACACCTCATGAGTCCTCAGTGGGATAGAAGTGAGAGAGACACAGAACTGAAACCACAAATAGGTCACCAATCCCCCTCTCTCTGCCCAGGGTCTCCTTTTCCTGCACCACTGGATTCTTCTGTCATGCATCAACTTCAGGGCTCTTGCATAGGAGCGAAGGAGAACAGACTCCAGCCATGAATTTCCCCAGGGCTTTGTCCTGTCTGGTTTGGAATGCCTTCCCTGAGAGGGCTTTCTCCAGCCCTCCTGGGATGATGTACCAGCACTGCTGCAGCTCTGATGGAAACCGTGCCTCTGCTCCATGGCAGGTACTTCATCTGGGCTCCGAGGCTTCCTTTCCTCTGCTTGTTTTCCTGGTGGTTGTCTCTCCAGCGAGTCCCTTTGAGAGGCCTGCACTTCTCAGATGTTATGTCTGGAAGTTTGCTCTGTTTTTTTGGCTAAGGGGCCCAGGGTCTGGAAGTAGAGAGGCTTTTATGGGAACCCAAGTCCCCTTTTGACACGACTTCCTTGTGCTTAAATTTCAGGTTGAGTTACAGGCTCGAACAATTTCTGGTTGGATATCTTTCATTGTCAGAGGGGATTAGGGCAGTGATTATTTACATGCACCTCTATTACACAGAGCCTGTTTCTTTTCTTTCCTTTCTTTTTCCCCCAAGTAATTCCACATAATATGCAAACCTTGACTGAGGCAGCCCTGTAGGTGGGGAACAGGGAGCGAGTGAGGCTCCAGCCATGCAAAGTGGAATGGGCAGGTGGAGATCTCTGAACTGGGGCCGATGGTTATGGAATCCCAGAACTGTCTGGATTGGAAGGGACCTTAAAAATCATCTCGTTCCATCCCCCTGCCATGAGCAGGGACAATTTCCACTAGATCAGGCTGTTCAGAGCCCCACCCAGCCTGGCTGGATGCTTTGGGAGAGCATCCTCTCCCTCCTCCTCCTCGCACACGGACCCCAAGCAGGCAGGTTCCCCCTGGAGCATCCCCTCTCTCCAGTGCTGGAGCTGCTCCCAGCAGAGCTGAATGCCTGGCATGCTGGGCTGCTGGTTTGATCTAGGGCAGCTCCTTTGGAGCTTTGGCTGTTCCCCAAGAAATAGGGAGATATTTTTTTTAGAACCCAGCGTGCATGAGTTTTAAAAGGGATTTTTGATAGAAGTCCCATTTACTCCTTTATTTGGCTTGGGAGGCTGCAGTGGAACAGATTTCTTTACATATCCTTGAGTGTTATTTGATTAAGGTTATGACTGCTAATAAACACTCCAGGGCTATTCTCCATCCCCACCACTTGTAATTCAGGCAGACTGTTGCCTGCATGGGACTACACCTCTTTTATATCAGTACAAGGGACCAGAGTGCTGGTTCTGCTCCCCTTTCATCAGTTCGCCAGGGTATTGCTCACTTTGATTTATTCCAGCTTTATAATGTAAGGGAAAATAGATATGGGAGGAGTGCCAGGAGTGTTTCTGGCACAATAACCAGTTTACTTCCTTTTCCTTCACTTTGCCATTTAGAATCACAAGTTCTTCTACGAAACAGCTCTGAGAAGAGCACACATTACCGTGGAGTGAGAGAACTTGGAGCTGCAGAATCGAACTGACAGAACCCAAAATCTTGTTTGAAATGTAGGAGAAGCTTGGAAAGGCAGAGGAAGGAAGGGAGCCCAGAGGACTCTGTTCTGTCCCCTAGAAAATGAGTGCATTTCTTTGTACACTTAGGTTTTGCCATGGGAGTAAATATTTTTAAATTTTTGGGAAGGAAAAGAGAGGGAGGGATACGGACACCTGTGGTACCAGCACTGCCACATCTCAGCACTCGGGGAGGATGGTGAGTGAATCTCAGCCAAAACCAGCCAGCCCTGGGCTGAGCAAAGAGAGAGTCAGGCTCTTCTAGGGGTACACAGCATGTCTGGAGAGGAGGAAGCAGAGCCTCAGGACTCACTCAGACACTGGTGAGTGCAGTCAGCAACATTCAGGGAATAACCAGGGCACCGCAGAAGGTTAAAAAATTACGACTGTGCCGTGTGGAGGGAAATCAGGAGGTGCTTGGGTGTACCCAGGATGCAGCTGAACACACACTGATGGCCAGGTGGGAGCCCAGGAGAGCACAGAGAGCTCCCTGGTTGCTCCGGGCTCTTCTGCTCCCCTTTCCCCTGCAGGCTGGGGCCTCTGTGGCCTTTTTCCTGGCCACCAGGCACCGTCTCTCCACAACAGTCATAACAAGTCCTGGGCTGTGCACTAATGAAAAGCTGTGTGGGCCAGTCCCTAATTACACCCATCAGTTAAGCTGTCACTGGGGGCTCTCAGCCTCCTTTTTCCATTATTAGATCCGAGCCTTGATGAGCTGCACTCAGGCGTGAAAGGGCAACCTGAGCCCACGGAGGTCTCCACACCCCCACAGAGCTCAGGGGGTTTAGGACTAGACCTGGTTTTTCAGGTCTGAGCTTTACCTGTTGCAGGGAGAGAGCTGAGAGAAAGGATGAGGGAAAGGTGGAGAGCTCCAGAGGACTTCTCACATTTTCTGGCCTTTTAGAACCTTCAGGCTTCAGCATTTTGAAGACAAGAAGCCGTTGCCTTCAGTGCAGGATTTCCTGCATAAAAACTTCAGGAATTGCAGCTCTGGATGCTCAGCTTCACCATAAACGTGATGCAGGGATGAGTCCAAGCCACAGCGTCTCTCAGCCACATCTGGATTCCCAAGTGTCCCAAAGGATGATGTTGGGGGCTATTTCTCCACATAAGTGGCCCCTTTAAATTCACACCAGACCCCGTGGAAAACAGACGTGCAGACGATGGGGTTTAATGACAACAGCACCAGTTTATTTGAGCCAGGCTCTTTATGGGGAGATGTGTTTGTTTTCTCAGGCCACACATTATTAACTGATGCCCAGATTTTGTTTTTACAGTCGCATTGTGAGCAGCTTCCCACTTCTCACCCCTTCTCTCCATCAAAACCCTCTGGCTCTGGAGTGGAGTGTAAGGCACCCTGGGCTGCTGCTGCAGGGGGTGGATTTCCATTCCTGCCCAATCCCACAAAATCCTCTTTCTTACTAGGGAAGTCAGACTGGGAACTTCCTGCTGCTCTTAGGACAAGATCAGCTACAGGCATTGAGGCCTAAGATGTGTCCCAGGCCAGGCTGGACAGGGCTTGGAGTGACCTGGGATGATGGGAGGTGTCCCTGCCCAAATGGAACAGGATGAGCTTTAAGGTCCCTTCCAACCCAAACCATCCTGGAATTCTGTTCCCTCTTGGTATAAAGGGATAATAATTTTTTTTTTTTTTGTCTTTCCAGTGTATCAGCCCCATTCTTATTCCAAAGCCCCTTTTCCCAGTTTCTCCTCTCCCAGGACAAGTCTGTCACTTGCTGGATGCCTGGGGGAGATGAGCCCATTTGCCAAGAGCCCCGAGTGAAACACTTACAGGACCTTCTTCTGGAGTATTTGGTTCTGTTAAACCAGGAGAAAACAGGCTTTTTGCCATTCCTTCATAAATGAATAAATTCGAGAATCATTGAAATAATTAATCGTGGCTGGTGCTGGAGTGCTGGGAAAGGGATGGGATTTTGGGCAGCGGCTTCTCCTCGTCAGGTTCCCCACCTGTGACTTCCACAGAGTCCCCTCCCGTCAGTCCCAGCCTCCCCCTGACAGGCAGGAATCTGAAATGAAGCAGGCGGTTCTGGAGGGCTCGCGGGGGTCAGGGGGGTCTCCGCTGCGTTAATCACACAGCTGTTAATCACCAAACATCTCCGGCTCCCAGCAGCTGTCCGCTGTTTATCTTTGCCTGGCTATGGCCCGGCCCGGCCCGCCGGGAGCGAGCTGTGCAGCCAAGGCAAACACGGGGGAGCGCGGAGCATTCACACGCAGGANCTGTGTGTGCACATGGGGTGTGGGTGTGTGTGTGTGCACGGGGTTTGTGTGTGTGTCTGTGTGTGCACACGGGGTGTGTCTCTGTGTGTGTGCGTGTGTGTGTGCACGTGAGGTGAGTGTGTGTGCACAGGGGCTCTCTGTGTGTGTGCGCGCAAACGGGGTGTGGGTGTGTGTGCACATGAGGTGTATGTGTGTACACGTGTGTGCACACGGGGTGTATGTGTGTGCGTGTGTTTGCATGTGTGTGAGTGTGTGCATGTGTGTGTGCACACGGGGTTTGTGTGTGTGCACACGGGGTGTGTGTGTGCGCACACGGGGTGTGTGTGTGTTTGTGTGTGCACACTGTGTGTGTGTGTCTGTGTGTGTGTGCACACAGGGTGTCTGTGTGTGTGCACACTGTGTGTGTGTGTATGTGTGTGTGCGTGTCTGTGTGTGTGTGTGCACACGGGCTGGGCTGTGCCCGGCACTGCTCTGTGACAGTGAATTGCGGCGTTTGTGGAGCTGCAGGTGAGCCGAGCGTGGCTCAGGGAGCTGCTCTCGCTCACTGAGTTCTCTCTCAGCCTCGTGAAGCTTTTGAGACAAAGCGGAAAAAATACAGAACTTCCCAAACCTGCCAGCAGCAGTCACAGGAAGGCTTTAAAGTGCACCTCAAAGGCAGCGCCCTGGGCCATCCCTTTGGGAAAGGAGGAGGAGGAGAAGGGCTAACAAAGTAAACTGTACCACCTGCAGAAGAGAAGGAGGGCTGACCCTGTGGCTCCAATTAACCTGTCCTCACAGGTGTGTGAGGGCACGAGGTTATATAAATCAGGCTCAGGAGAGGCTGAGTTTTGCCAGGAAGAGTTGAGAGCAGCAGCTCTCTCGGCCTGTTTGATGTCCTTTGTGTGGCAAGAAGCTTGCGGTGCCCTCAGAGG
Organism: Rhipidura dahli; assembly: GCA_013399225.1. Taxonomy (NCBI): domain Eukaryota; kingdom Metazoa; phylum Chordata; class Aves; order Passeriformes; family Rhipiduridae; genus Rhipidura; species Rhipidura dahli. The sequence goes on along the minus strand of VXAC01000338.1, from coordinate 242,568 downwards.
TGAAAGGCTTGAGGCGCAGCAAGGAGGATGTGACTGTGTTTTACCCTGACTTTTCTGAAGGCTTGCCCCTTCCTTTTTCCCTGTTTCCATGTCCTTTCTGTCACAGAGCATCCTGACAGGATGGATGAGCATCCAGAGGATGTCCTGGCTGCATCAGAGCTGCTGTTTGTGCGATAAGGTAGGGTTTAGCTGAACTTATGGGTGGTGGGAACCAACGAAGTTCTCCTTTATTGAATTTTAGCTGCAAGTGTCCAGAGAAAAACAAGGTTGTACTGCTGAAGGTTGTGAAGCTTCCAAAAAAGTGTTTGTGATTTTTATTTACCCATGCAGTTGGCTGGGTGTTTAATATTGTTTTGTAAAGAGAGCTTGAGGTCCTGGTTGCTGCTGACCCTCCCCTGAGGGTCCAAAAGCTGTCAGGCACTCAGAGTTAGAGGCCCTGCCTGTACAGGATGGTGTGTGCCTTGGACTTGTCTGAGCCTTGGAAAGGCTGGAGTCTTGCAGTTGCTCACACCGAGTTCCTCAGGGGCAGCTGCATGGGATAGGCTGCAGTGCTGGCTGTTGGAGAGGGTGTTTTTTGGGAGGTGGGAAGCTGGAGGCCTGTGCTGAGCTGTGTTTTGGGCTGTGAGGGGGTGTGAGTTTGCTGCTCCCTGCTTTGCCTCTTGCTCTGTGAGTACAGTGAGTGCTTTCCACAGACGTTGTGCAACAAAGGCCAGGGCTTCTTCTACAGCAACTCTGCTTTCTTGGCTGGAAATGCCCAGTTTTCCTTCAGGTCCAGCTCTGGTATTTATCAATTAACTTCCTCCAGATCCTGGGAACAGCCACAGCTGTCCTTCCTTTCAGCCCAGAGCACCCACTTCCTCCTGCCTTACCTCATCCTGCAATTAGTGTCCCTCAGGGCACCCTGGGCTGCAGCAGCCTCTCCATCTGTCCTGTCTTCTGTGCACACAGCGAGGCCTCGGAGGACACAGGGATGGAAGGGAGAGGAGCCAGTTGCCCAGGAGGGGGGCTCAGGCTCGTGTCTTGCACCTGGAGCAGTGGGGGTGAGCCTGGAGCAGGGAGCTGGGGCTGCCAGGAGGGGTAAGGGGCTGCCAGGAGCCTTCTTCTGCTGGAGGCTGGGGGGAGAAAAACGAGAGAGAGAGGTTGTGGTGGCTCCTGTTCCCACCAAGAACAACAAACCCTTGGGCTCTGCAGTCAGAGCCTTTGCTGTAGGTGGGAGACTCCTCCAAAGGGAGAGCCCCTCTTTCTGGAAGGCAAAGGACAGGAAGGGAGGAGTTCAGCTGGACCAGGCTCTGTGATAATGAGCTCCTCGGCTGTTCATGTGCTGGGAGGATGTGGCAGCCCGTGCATTTGCTGGACTCTGTGAGCAGTGATTGCTTCTCTGAAGAGCCAAGAGTCTCCTGTGAGGAGCAGAGGTGCAGAGCCTTCCTTTCCTCTGTGGAACACCAGGAACAGGCTCTTTGGGACTGTCACACACCGGGGACAACGTGCTGCCCTGAAAAGAGGAGTGAAAAACTGCCCAAAAACGCTGCTGTTCCCTGGGGAGATGGTGGGGGAGACAGCTCAGGGGCAGCTCAATGGCAGGCACAGTCTAGAGCTCCGTCCCCTCTGGTTTCTTGCCCTTGCAGCCTTATTTCCAGGTGGCAAAGGAAGTGTCAGCCTTGGCTTTGCCTCCTCAGGTGTGCTTTGGGCAGAGCTGAGAGGTCGGGGCTCTGCAGTTTCCCCGGGGCTGGCAGAGCAAGGAGGGCTGTGGGGATTCCTCCTGGGAGTGCTGATGCTCAGGGTGGATCAGGGCACGGTGGAACATCAGCCTGGCCCCCTCCCCATCCCAGAGGCACCAAAAATCTCGAGGGAAGTTCCCAGGCTGCTGTGCCATGGCGTGGGCACTGTGGAAGCTGTGGGGTGTAGAGGGAGAGTGGCCTTGCTCTGGCCCTGGACAGCCCTGCCAGGCAGAGCAGGGGGACAGCAAAATTATCCCTGGAGCTGGCTTCAAACTCAAGTCAGCGTCAAGTCTTTGTCCTGCCTGCTGGGAAGATCTGCCTTACAAGGCTGTGGAGCTGCAGGAAGGGGATGTGCTGAGAAAATACCTTGTTCTGAGTGCTGCTGCTCTTCCTCAGCTTCCCAAGGCATCCCCTGTGACCATGCCCAGTGCTTGTGGCATCCCAGCCTGCCCCATGTCCCCCCATCTTGGTGAGATGTCTATCTCCTGGTTCCTGGGCACTGCCATGCACATCTTTAGTTGGTTTTCTCCCCTTCCCTTGTTTTTTTTTGCGAAGAGCAAGCCAGAGCCAAACCCCAGCTGCTGTCAGTGGGGGTCCTGGGGGTATTTGTGTCCCGAAATCCCATTTTCCTTTCGGAGCTGTTGAATTTTGTTGTTTCTGGCCCCCACTGATTCAGGGAGCAGACATCCTGTTCTTCCTGTCCTCTCTGTGTCCCTTGGCTGATGTTTGGCGTTAGCTGAGGACATTTGGTAGCCCAGTGTGCAAACCACCACGGGAAGACAACATTTTCTCTGCATTGTTCCCTGCTCCAACGTGCTTTGATTTAAACAAAACTGTGTTTTTAAATGAGTTTGGTGGGGTTTGTTGCAGAAGGCAGTCAGTCTCTTGTTTAAAAGGGGCTGGGGTTTTTTTTTTTGTAGAGAGGGGATTCTGCCTCTGAGTTGAGGTTGCTGAGTCGAGCAGAGCCTGTATGAAAATGTGTGTGAGCCCTCCTAAACCTTCTTGTAATTCCGTGAACCTCAGCGTGGCTCTGACGCGTTTGGAGCGGGGAGCTCCGCGCTGGAGTCGCCTGGCCCCGGTCCCAGTCAGGATGGAGGTCACTTCTATTGACCTGAGCTGCGTTCAAAACAATCACTTAGGTGTGAAAAAATCCACTGCCTGTTCCCAGGGCTCCTCAGTCCCCACCCAGAGTATTTTTAAAATATTCATAATGAGCTGTCATTTTGGCCAGGGCTCACTTGGCCATTCAGGGCTGGTGGTAACAATGAGACCCCAATGTGCAGGCACAGGCCTGGGGATGAGGGGCTTTCTGCTGGTTTATTGTTTTCCCCTGCCTTGCCTTCGGTTGTTTGGAGTCCTGCAGTGGTTTCCAACAGCTGGCTCGGCCATCATCCCGATCGTGTTGCTCTGTGCTTCGCTGAGCTGGGGGGACTTGGCAACCCTGCAGCTGTCCCAGAGCCTGAGCCATGAATGAGCTCAGAGGGGAAGGAGAGAGGCTTGGATGGGAGAAAGTGAATTAGTGGTGGCTTTTTTTTTTCCAAGTGAGAGGCTGACAGAGCTGACTGGATCCAGGCACAGCCTGAGCAGGTGCTCTGCGTGTGCTTTGCCCTCCCGTGTTTCTCCTCCCTTGCCTGTGCCTGGACCCTTCTGGAGCACTGGGGGTGAGGGATGGCCACAAGAAGCCCTCAAACTGGGCAGTCTAAGCATCCCTGCAGCTCAGGGCCCTGCTCAGCCCTGCCCCGGGAGCTCCTGTGCAGCTCTGCCAATCAGTCCCAGTGCTGATGTCCAGCTGGGCTTGGCTCTGCCCCCTCTGATGCCCCACACAGATCTGGTTTTTAAGCTGTGTTGCTGAGTGTAACCTGCTGACAGCCTGCTGGAGGTTTTACACTGCAAATCCCAAGTGCCAGAGCTGCTTAAAAAAGGGTTTTGAGCAAGGTCCTCAGTGCCCCTTGCAGCACTGCCCCTTCCTACCAGGCCATACAGCTCGAGCTGCTGTGAGGGTATTTTATACCCTGCACAAGGTCAGGATGGGAGTTTCAGCCCCTATTTCACACCCATGTTTCAAGATGACGTGAGCTGTGTTTAAAGTTTTCTTAAAATGCCCCACGCAGCCCCAGGGAAGTTGCAGCACGGTGTAAGGGTGCGATTGCCTTCGTGAGGAGCCCGCAACACTCCATGGACCTGGTGACCCCTCCCTAAAATGTGGCTCACAAAGCAAAATCCCACTTCTGAGTGGGTGTGTGTGAAGTGAGGCCAAAGCAGAGAAATGCCTTGTGGTGCTCTCCTCAGGTGAGAAGAGTTGGGCAAAGCACCCCAGGCTGCTCCTGCTTTTAGGTAGCTCATCTTTAACTGGTTTGCTGCCTGCATTACCCAGGGCAGTCCTGGAGGTTGCTGGGGGCTCCATTTGCAAGGCAGCCACCAGGGACTGCTGGATGGTGATGATGTGTGGCAGGGTGATCTCCAGCAAGGCGTGGGGAAGGCTGAATCCAACCCCCTGGGAGCCTCTGTGTGCTCTGAGCTTTAGGATGAAAGAAAAGAAGGGATTGCTTTGCTCTTCCCTAGAGATGGCCTAGGTCAGTGTGGTCAGTGTGTTGTCACTCCTGCTCTGCTGTTCCCCTTTCCTGCCAAGCCTTGGCTTCTCCAGAGTCTGACAGAAGCTCCCTGTGGATGCAGGGATCTGCCTGGATCTTATCCCTTGGCATCTGGAAGGCTCCTGACCTGTGTTACTCCTGGCCTGCATCTAATCCCTCCATGGTGAAGATGCTTTGGGCTCATCCCCCAGAAGGTTCTGCGGGGCCAGTCAGTTGGGATTGGTGCTGCTTCCTGCAGGTTTTATCATCGAGGGTGATGATCCATGTGCCCCAGCCTTGCTGCTGGTATCTCACAGCACACCTGTCCTGCTGGGAGCTCAGGATCAGGTGTTTGTGCTTTTGGAAGGGACAGACTCAACAGGTGTCAGAGACTGAAATAATTCACAGCTCAAACATTGATATCATTGGGATCCACGGAGTGGTGATATTTTCCTTACTCTGTTGGGCTCTTTTTATTTTCTATTTCATTTTTGATTTCTTCCTCTCTCCTATTTACTATCAAATAAAACCCACACTAATGTCACTGGCAGATGGTCTCGTTTGCACCTTAATTCAGGCAGAGGCATTTCTAAGAACTTCAATAATCAGATCATGAGAACAGGCCAAGTGCTTGGTCGCTTTTGGGCTTCTCAGGCTTGTTTTCTTGCAGCCTCAGCCCTCAGGGAGTGGGGCAGTGGTGAGCACAAAGCTGAGATCAGCCCTGCCTGTGAGGGAGGGAACTCCCAACCTTTTCCACCTCAACACTCACTGCAGGTGCCAGGTCTGTCTCTCCTGTGACTTTCCAGACATGTCCCCAGGCAGGTGCCACGCTCTGGCAGGGAACAGGCCAGCAGCTGCCTCCGGTGTTGAAAAGCCAGCCAGCCACGCTGCAAAGAACACTTGTGGGTTTATTTAGACACCAGTGCCCTGCTGCTCTTCTGAGGGCGTTTGTTACCTGGCACTCAAAGCTACAGATTTCTTGCTGTGCACCTGAAAGGGCTTTTTAAGCTGGGAGAGGAGGGCTGGGTTGCTCTGTAAGCCATGGATGGGAGCTGGTTGGGGGAGACAGTCTTAATCCTTTGACATAATGTGGAACTGCAGTGGTGAAATCCACGTTAAATTGAGACAGATGAATGTGGAAGGAGTTGTTGGAGGAGTTTGCCGTGTTCAGCACAAGAGAGCCAAATCTGTGTTCTCTTGGTTGTGTCTCAGCACCGTGGATGCCTCAAGCTGCCTGGCACGGGGCTGCTTCTGCTAAGATTGAGTGGAAATTGGAGTTTTCAGGGGATGACATTGAACTTTGAATAAAGGCTTTGGCTCTGTCACAATTTTGTGCTGCACTGAGAGCAGGGAGCTCAGGCCTCTGCTGCTTTCTCTGACAATAAACCCTATTCTGAGGTGTGCAGAACAGCTCTAAATCTCAGCTCCCTGCGAGTTATTTCCTTTGAGCTCTTGATTGTGCTCTAGCACGTGATCCAGGATGGATGAGGTTCCATCCATTCCTTCTGGATACCTCATGGATCTCCAGCAGCTGCGAGCAATTTATTCTGGGTACAGTCAGTTGATGTTGTGCTGAAGTGCTTTGAAGATGTACAGCACGCCGAGCTTTGGTTCATTATTATTGCTATTTAACATCTCTATACAGCTCAACTACTGTCAGGAGTCCTCTCTTAATAACACATTTTGTGTCTGGATCTCCTCTGCAAAGGCAGATTTTTGGCCCAGGGGTCGGTGCAGGGATGTAACAGAGGCTGCAGTTATGCACTGCCTGTCAGCCCAGTCTCCCAACGTGCTCCACAGGCACCACTTAATTCTCACCATTTGGTGGGGCAGGCTGGCAATCCATCATCCCTGATTCCATCATCTCCACGCTGAGGAGGGAAGGCTGACCTTTGTGAGGTCAGGCAGGAAGGAATCAGCCCCAGATTGCCCAGAACCTGCCCTCCCTGTTCCAATTCTAGTGCCCTTCCACTGCATCCACACCATGGCCTCGTAGGAACCTCTCCCACTCCTTACCAAGGGATCTGGCACCTGCTCTCTTGATGTGTTCTTATTTTGGATCCAAAAACACAGAGCTGGAGTTTGCTGCCATGCAAAAAGCTTGTGCACTGCAGAGGTTGAAACCCAAAGAGGCAGGAGACACCCAGGGTGAGCAGGGAAGCAGGAATGAGGGACTCCTGGAGTCCTGTGAAGTTTGGGGTGAGGTTTCTGTCATCGGGGGATGGGTTGTTGTCTTTGCTTTCTCTTCTCGTGATGCCACCTGGAGACCTGGCATTGATTCTGTTAGTGAATTTGATTTCTGGCCAGCAGGATTGCTGGCAGAGCTCTCCAAGGAGCTGCTGTTTGGGATGCTGTGGGAAACCAGTCTGACCAGAGGCCGCCCAGCAGCCTAAATCCCCCTCCTGGAAGTGGGGAGAGGGACTGGGCCAGTCCCTCTGTATCAGGGAAGCTTTCCTGCTCTCTCCCATGGCTGTCAATCCCTGCTTTTCACCAGAAACATTAAAAAAATCACTTTAGAATTGAGGATGTGACAGGAGATGGAGCTGTGGAACTCCATCACCTCTTGGATATGAACATCCAGCCTGGAAGACTTGGAAAACCATTCTTCCCCTCTGTGCACCCCCAACCCACCCTGGGGACATCAATAGCATAAAATAAAATATAAATAAATAGAAATAGAAATAAAATCAATTCACTGGCTCTGCTGTTCTGACACATAAAGAGCAGCTCTCCATGAAGGCCTTGGTGTTGTTCCCCCTGCCCAGAATTGTTTAAACAGCATCACCAGTGACTGCTCTGTGCTGAAGCACCAGGGAGAGGTGACAGGGCGAGACCCCCTCGGCCACTGCCATGCTGAACATCTGTCTGCAGCTCCAGCTGTGGGCACCCTGTGTGGGGAACCCCTCAGCTCTCACTGGGACAGGGGATTTACAGCTCCCCCCGAGGCTCACGGATTGCTCAGAGCAAAGTTTGGGGTGACCGAGAGTCTGAGGAGGGAAAAGCCTCTTGCTTACTCACAGCCTTATCAGAGCCCTGCTCCTCGCATGATAACCAGGCATGGAAAGCAGCCATAAAGGGTGGAAAGAGCCCCAAACAGCCCTCAGTGGGATTGGGAATTGGGCTGCAGATCCCGAGAGTCTTGGAGCCTCTAAACCACTGTCAGCCTCTTTATCTTCCTAAGGCTCATTTAGAGAACAAAGTTATCTGCACCTCAAGGCAGGGAATAAAGAGACTCTCACAGCCCTCGAGTCTCCTGGTCCCAGTGGCTCCAGCTGGTGCTTTACTGGAGTCTGAATTGCTCTTAAATGTCCCCTTGCTCTCCATATCACTGAGTCCAGGGACTGGAAAGGGATTTAAGATGGGATGCAAAACACTTTAACTCTTGTAAAAGTCCAAAAGCCCCGTGTTAAATCTCCAGGTCTGCCAGCTGAGGTTGCCCAGGTTCCCTGTCTGTGCCAGGTTTGTGTGTGAAGCTGTCTCCTGAGGGCAATGCTGTGCAGGGTCAGCTCTGCCCAGAGAGCCCGGGATTGGCAGCCCAATACAATGAACCAGCCTAAAATTTGCCTGGAATTCTCAAGTCTGGTTTATGGCTGTTAAATTTGAAACCAATCAAGCCAAACTTGAAACCCATTTACTTTCTGAACTCTTCTTTGCTTGCTTGTTCAAATACTGGGAGGGAAGCCAGCTCTGGAAATGAAGTCACTTTTGAAAATGGCTTCTCTCCCCAGAAGGAGGCTCTGAAAATTCCCATTGTAATTTAAAGTACTTTTCCCCACCTCCTCTACAACCCCCTCCCACCAAAATATTACAAACTTGGCTTCTGAATCAGCCCCTCCCATACGTCCTCAAATTAAAAAGAGGGGAAAAAAAATAAAAGAAAGACACTGGCACTGCAAGACCTTTTTTTATGGCACCAATTTTATTACAGAGGATTCAGCCCATTGACGGGCTGTAAAAGTTTATTGGAAGCAGATACAGCCCGTCAATGGGCTGACCAGTGCCCCTGGCTGGGATTCACCCCCAGGCTGTTGGAGAAGGGATGTGGGTTTGTGGCATTCTCTGCACAATTTGGCTGGGTCATCCCGAGGGAGAATTTCCTGCAGGGAAGTGCCCGCTGGGCAGCACCGGTGCTGGCACAGGGTGTGAGTCAGTTCTGTGCAGGGACGTGGTGCTGGCCAGCTCTGGGGTGAGTCTTTGGGGTGAAGCACATGGCTGGGGTTATTTGTGCCAGCAGGTCTTTCCCTGGATTCCCCTGGATCCTGGCAGCTGGGTTGCCCTTGGATAAAATTCCCGTGGATGCATCATCAGCATTGTGTGTGAGGTGCGTGAGGTCTCCTGCATCCCTCTCACAGAGCCCACCAGGCAAAGTGCAAACCAAGGCCTTGTGCTGCTACTTGGGGCTCTTGTGAACTTGGAAGGGAGCTCTGTTTTTGGGAAATGGCTCTTAGTTCCAAAGGAAGGCTGTTCCTAGTCCCTGTTCCCATTTCCAGGATGCCTGGCACACCTGTGGCACGAGTCCCGTGTGCCTCATCTGTGCGAACGCCTCGCAAGTGTTGGGGCCTCGTCCCTCTGGGGCTCTGGAGTTTGTCCCAGCAGTCCCTGATGGTTTGGGTCGATGTATCTTATGTACAACAAGGTCAAATTCTGCATTTTACCTGCATTCTGTCCCTGCTCCGTGCCGAGCTGCTGCAGCGAGGTTTGTCCCAAACAGAGCGAGATCCTCAGTGGGGAGCAGCCAGCTCTGCTGCGTTCCCAGGGCAATGAACTCCAATAACTCTGTCCCTCTGAGATACCCAGGGACCCTCAGCAGGACAGGGGGGCTGTCCCCCCCGGCAGACCCCTCACCCTGCTGCCCCGTGCCTGTCAGGCTGTGCTGCCAGGACTCATTTTTGGGGGGAGCAGCCCCGTGTTTGCATCCACAGCAGTGCTGCATCAAGGGTGCCGCGTGTCATTTCATCACTCTGGCAAGCAGCAAGCCCAGGGCTTGGAGTGTGGAGCCTTATTTTTAATAAAGGGGAAAAAAAAAAAATCTTTGCATTTTTTATTCTGCATCTGTCAGCGATCTCGCTTGGCTCAGCCCTGGAGGAGTTCAGCTGGCCCTCGTGTTAAGGAAAACCAACAAATTAGTACAGATGTTTTTCTGAGAGCTACGGGGATCAGGGATCAGTGATTTAATACTGCCTGATATTTGATAGGGGACGCCCAGGGAATACGTGCTGGAAACCAGGAAGTAATATTACATGAAATCAAAATATAAATATGTTCCTAAAGGTTTAGGTAATTTTTTGCAATTTCCCCTTGTACGGTTTTAAATGAGGTCTCTCCCTCTCCTCCTGTTCTTCCTGCACTTGTTCATGTAGGAGCTGGATTCAAAGAGCCAAGGAATAAAATGGAGGCTTTTTGTGTGGTTTTGGGGGGGTTTTTGTAGGATTATGGAATCCCAGACTGATTTGCGTTAGGAATGACCTTCAAGCTCATCCCATCCCACCCCCTGCCATGGGCAGGGATACCTCCCACTGTCCCAGGATGCTCCAAGCCCCATCCAGCCTGGCCTTGGGCACTGCCAGGGATCCAGGGGCAGCCACAGCTGCTCTGGACACCCTGTGCCAGGGCCTGCCCACCCTCCCAGGGAACAATTCCTTCCCATTATCCCATCCAGCCCTGCCCTCTGGCAGTAAAAGCCATTCCCTGTGTCCTGTCCCTCCAGCCCTTGTCCCCAGTTTCTCTCCAGCTCTCCTGGAGCCCCTTTAGGCCCTGCAAGGGGCTCTGAGCTCTCCCTGGAGCCTTCTCCTCTCCAGGTGAGCACCCCCAGCTCTCCCAGCCTGGCTCCAGAGGGGCTCCAGCCCTGGAGCATCTCCGTGGTCTGCTCTGGTCAGCATCTTTTTGTAGCACAGCTGAGGAGCACACATTTAAAAATAGGTATCTGGGGAGGAAAGGAGCCTTCACCACCAGAGGTAGAGGTTTGCCTTTGGGAAGCATTCAGGCTTCAGGATCCACCATTCCTTGTGCCTTCCCTGCTCCTTCCAGCCCCGAGAACTCATGAGAACCAGGATATTCCATGATTCTGTAACTCTGTGAACTGAGTTGGACCCATGAGGATCATCAGTTCCAACTCCTGGCCTTCAGTTTAAGGCTCCTGCCAAGATCCACCTTCAGGAAGGGACAGTGTGGAGATGGGAAGCCTCTGTGGCACCACTCTTGTTGTTGGTGTGCCAACAAGTTATTTTTCCAAGATGTTTGGGGCATTACTTGATTCCTGGTGGTCCAAAAGGACACAAATCTGTTGTCTCTCAGTGTTTTATATCATTTCCCACATGTTCTGAATCGGGGTGATATCTCTGAGCAGACTCACCATGACCATAAGAAGCATCTGCAGATCTTGGTGGTGGTTCTGGACACTGAGGACCTCATGATGTGTCATGCTGCTGAGCCTCTGCCTGCCCCATCTCCTCCACAGGGCTTTTTGTGTTGCTCAATGGCTTCACCGCTGCTGGGTTGGGTTTGCTGATACCTAAATAACTCACAGCATGAGAATTTATTCACACCCTCCAAAAACCACAAGATGTGGAAAAATTCGTGTTGCTCTTGACTCTCAAAAACATAGCAGTGACTGAGATGAAGTCATAAGGGCTCTGCAATGACCATCAGGGGGATTTTGAAATAATTCCCAGACCTTCTCTCTGTCCCTGGGATGCCCGGGGTACCCCAGCTGTCTGGCAGATGGGAGTGCATTGCTAAGTTGTGGCAGTTTTGGAGTGAAAAATGTCTTTTCTGCTCAACTTGGAGCTGGCAGGGCTTCCCAAGCAGGCACAAGAAAGCAGGGTTATGGCTGAAGATTTTTGCGTTGGAAAACTGGCTCACTTGTGAAGGTCACACCAGAGCTGACCTCCCAGGCTGTTCCAGTGCTGCCAGAGCTGAGGGGCATCCTCTGGGTAATGTGGGTGATGCCTTAGGGTTTAACTTTGATATTTTTCAAACCCTGCAGTGCCCAGTGTGTAACTCTGGAGTTGCCTGTTCCCTGTTCAGTGCTGCTCTCTGTGCTGGGCACACACAACAAAGCCTCTCCGGGGCTGCTCTCCAAGGACACCCAGCCCAAACTGGGCCCAAAAAGTATCGACCAAAAGCCTCTGAGAGGGGGGCAAGGTGAGGGCAATTCCATCATTAACTGAAGCTTTAATTGGAGAATGAACCCTGAGATGCAAATGAACCAAACCTATAAAAGTGTGAGGAACTGGTGCCCTGTTGGGGTCCATTCTGAGAGCAGCCTCTGGCTCCCCAGGGGTACCTTTGGAGGCCTTTCCAATAAATGCCCACCTTTATTCCCTTTACTCCTGTCTGGTCTCTGTTTTTAGGTGCCTCTCCAGGCATCATGGAACTCAGCAGCATCGGGGAGTTTGGCTGCTGGAAACCCATTGCTTCATTCCGGAAGATGACACAAACAGCAACTCTCTCCCCTCACATTTCCCTTCTTGCCCTCGGGCAAGGACCCAAACCCTCCCCGATGTGTAATGGATTTACTGGTCCCTCACCAGTGGGATGTTGTTCTGTGCTGGTTCTCGTTGCTCTCTCAGAGCTTCTGGCAGGTGCCTGGAAGCGTCCCCGGCGCTCGTCCTCGCGCTGCCCTTCGTGGGTTTGGACTCAAATAAATGAACTTTTTATTGATGTCCTGTGGAGGTTGTGCTGAAAACAAAGCTGATCAGAAGCTTCTTGGTGATGGAAGTGTTGAGGCAAGGGAATCCAGAGCAGGGAGTGACAACGTCCTGCGCTTCACAAATCCCTGCTGTGGCTGCTCCTTTCCCTTTGCTCGGCCGGCTGGGCTGTCCTGCAGCACACGGAGACTCCAGGATCTCCTGACCATCCTACCCCATGGTTTCCTGGCTTGCTGGGATTCTGTAACTCTTTTGGTAGTCCCTCTACAGGCTGAGGTTTTTGTAAGGCCTCAGTTGGCTTTAAATTGTATAAACTTCGTACTCTTTTTACATCCAGCCTGCAAAGTTAGGGAATGTATTCAACTCCGAAACAATTTCTCAACTTAGTGACAAATCTGCTTCCTATAAACCCAAGCTGTTGGCATTTGCTCTTACACTCCTTTAATGCTTTATTAATGAAGTTCTTTTACAGCTGTTCCATTATTTCACCTGGGATAAGAGTCAGGGTCACAGGTGGATAATTATGTGGGTCATCCTGTTTCTATCCTCTTAAAACTCTGGCACAACATGAGCGTTCTTCCAGCCCTCAGTGTTCCAAAGACTTATTAAAAATCAACATTAACGATCCAGAGCACTCTCTGGCCAGTTCTCTTTTAAATACGAGTTCTCTGCGCTTGCTGATTTCAAAAGACCTCATTTACTTGCTGTGGCTTAACATCCTCCTTGGTTACTGTTGGGTTGGGAGCTGTTTCATCACTGAGTGACACAAGCAAATCCCATGGCCTCCTCTCAAAGCCCAAGTGGCTGCTCGTGTGGCTGGAATACCTTGGAGCTGTGGAAATACCCCTTGGCTAAGTGGGATTGTACTCTTTTTGTCAAGTCAATACCATTGTTTGGGGGTTTTGTTCCTCCAGAGCTGTTTGAGGTGTTTGTCCCAAAGGGAATGATGCAGAAATTTGCTGTTCCCAGGCAGGTAGATCATGGCCGTGGGGGGAGGGACTGTCCGTGGCACAAACATCAGTCCAGGGGCAGGGAGAAAAGGGAAGAGGGGCAAGAAAGCTTTTGTGCACTGGAGATTGTCCTACTGGGAGGGTGGAGATGCCCAGACTCAGGAATGAGAGAATCCCAGAAGGGTTTGGGTTGAAAGGGACCTTAAAGCTCACCCAGTCCCACCCTGTGCCATGGCAGGGACACCTCCCACTGTCCCAGGCTGCTCCAAGCCCCATCCAGCCTGGCCTTGGGCACTGCCAGGGATCCAGGGGCAGCCACAGCTGCTCTGGGCACCCTGTGCCAGGGTCTCCCCACCCTCACAGAGAGAAATTTCTTCCCAATGTCCCATCTAAACCTCTTCTCTTTCAGTTTAAACCTTTCCCCCTTGTTCTACAGAAACCTCTCAGAGGAAGCCCCTGGGACGTGTCAGGGTGGGACAGGGGCCAGGTGGGCAGCCCTTGGAGAAAGGGCTCTTGGGTCACAGCAGGATGGTGATGGGGTGAAGGCAGGAAGTGGGAAAAGGCCACTGGGCTGGCACTGAAGAGACATCTGCAAGAAGGGGTAACCAGAGAGAAAACCAGATTTAGCTGGGGTCTGCTGGAGACCCTCCTTGGGGAGATGCTGCTAACACAGAAACAAAAGGGTGAGAAGGGGAGAAGGGAGCAGAGGTTCAGCAGTGAGGGAGGGAGGTGACAGTGAGAGAGGCCGAGTGGAAGTCACCCTTTAATTGCTGCCACAAGGCTGCAAGAGCCTGGCTAAGCTGTGGAAGAGCTGGCACTGCACATCTGAACCAGGCTAAGGCTGGGAAGGGTTGCAGAAGTGGAAGGCAGGAAATCCTTGACCACAGACAGGGAGTGGGCAAAATGGTACAATGTGGGTGTTTGGGTCTCTCTTACTACTGGACAGCTCAGTGTTTCCTGCTTGAAAGGGGAAGCAGAATATTGCCTGGTGTGTGTAGTGGTGCCTGGCCAAAGTGGTGAGCAGGATGAGTGCTCTGGACGTAGGTGGTTGTTTGAAGATGAGTTTTGTTTTGTTTTGGAAAAAGAGTCACAGAGCAGCAGCTGTTGGATCACTTCTGCTGCTGCTGCTTCTGCTTTATCATAGCCGTGTTCTGAATCTCTGGAAAGAAAGTGCCACATACTTTATTTGGGATGTGGGAGAATGTTTTGCTGCTCTTGGTGGGGGAGAAGCAACTGAGAGCAGAATGGGAGCTCAAAACCTTCAGCAGCAAGCAGAGGTGGCTCCCAGGTTCCTATAATTATGCTTTTCTCTGCTTCAGACAGTTTAAAATTAGCCTGTGTGCCAATTCCGTGTTCCTGAAGATCTGTACAGGGATTTTAAACTTTATATTGCAAAACTTGAGCTGTTCAGGAATAAAACATTTCCAAAGCTCCCATGCATGCTTCTGCTGGCTTTCCTGATCCCACATGAATGGAATTTGTGCTGCCTCAGGGGTCAGCCCGTTTCATTGATCCAGAGTTCAAAATTTTGGGCAAGTTCAGCATAAATAGTACCCAAACTCTCACCAAACTGTTTTGTGAACATCCTGCAAATAAACATCTATCAGTGCAAAGAAACTCTACCCCTGTGACCCCGTTAGTTGTGATGGCTCCTGATCTCTTTTGAAATGGAATCCTTGAATTATGCAGTGTTCTGCCTGGTATTTACTCAAGTACTTGCTGTGATGAAGAAGAAGACAAGTCAGTGTCAGGGAACAGTGGCTGCTTCTGGTGGTTAATTCTCAGCCAGGTAACTCAATTGCCTTTCCTGCTGGGTAACCAGATAGGAGGATGGGGAGGAGTGAACTTGTAGGTGTTCAGCTTGCAGGTTGTTGGCACCAGGTTGTGGTCCTTTCCCTGCCTCGGGAAGCACGGTCTGGAGGCTGCTGGGAAAAGGTGGATGTGAGCAGGAGAAAACCAGACACACAACAGTTGCTGGTGGTTCGCTGCCAAAAAACAGCAAACCTAATAAAGTGAGATTTTGCCAGGCATGGGGAAAAAAAAAACAAAAAACCCCACTCCAACCCAAAGTGTTTCATAATCCCGGAGGCTGTGGATGATAGGAGAGGGAATATGTGTGTCAGTGCTGCCAGGCACTGCCCCAGGATGGGATTAGCTTTGGAGGTGGCTGCTGCAGGGGAGAGAAGCCCCCCTCCCCTCTGGGTGGGGAGCAAAGCCCTGGATGTAATTTGTCACAGATCAGGTTTGCACATAAATCACCAGGTGTGTAAATAGAGGAGGAAGAAACACTGGCCAGGGCAAGCTCTGCCTGGGAGGGTTTGGAGCTGACCTAGGCCTGGGTCTCTTGTGGTTTTTGTATTGCAAATAAAAAGAAAAGTATCATGCTGGGAAGTACAAACAGGGCTCCCAAGCCCTCAGGCTCCACATTAATGTGCTGTCAGCTGTCCCTGGGAGGAGCTGGGATTGTCTCTGAGCGTTCTGCATGTGCACAGTCAGGTGTCAGACTGGGCAATATGTGCATATTCATCTCTCTGGATCTGCAGGTACCTTCAGGAGTGATGGGGAATAACAAAGGTGAGCAGTGCTGGTGACACCTTTCCTCTCTCCATGACTCCTGCGGGAGCTTTGAACTGCTAGAGGGGTGAGGAGTCCTCAGGCTTTGGAGCAAAAGCCATTCCCAAGTGGCAAATTCTTCTTAGTGCTTTGAACCCTGGAATGAC
Source organism: Rhipidura dahli (assembly GCA_013399225.1). Taxonomy (NCBI): domain Eukaryota; kingdom Metazoa; phylum Chordata; class Aves; order Passeriformes; family Rhipiduridae; genus Rhipidura; species Rhipidura dahli. Next base: position 226,961 of record VXAC01000338.1, on the reverse strand, counting down.
TCTGACAGTTTAACAGGGAGCAGCCTCTACTGGGAACCACCCTCTTGTTAAGACTTCCAGGAGAAAATGATTCCATTTAACAGAAGCAGCAGCTTTTAGGTGAGGCCAGGGCTAGGTGGGATTTGAGCTCGGAGCAAACCCAAGTCATGAAATCACCCAGGAGCACCCAGAGCATCAGGACTTGCACATTCTCCAGTTTGCTGCTTGTGTCTCTGGAGGGCAGAGGGGTTGGGAATCGCCCCCCCTGCCCCACCCTGCTGGTTTGGAGCCCGTGGCTGATGCTCCAAGGGAGGATGTGAGTTCCATCTGTGCCACCCACCCACTGTCACCCATGTGGGAAAGTGGGCAATGTGGGAATACAATGATGCCTGGAGAGGCCTCCTAGAAACAGAGACTGCACAGGAATAAGGGAATAAAGGTGGGGATTTATTGGAAAGGCCTCCAAAGGTACCCCTGGGGAGCCAGAGGCTGCTCTCAGAATGGACCCCAACAGGGCACCAGTTCCTCACACTTTTATAGGTTTGGTTCATTTGCATCTCAGGGTTCATTCTCCAATTAAAGCTGCAGTTAATGATGGAATTGCCCTCAGCTTGCCCCCCTCTCAGAGGCTTTTGGTCGATACTTTTTGGGCCCAGTTTGGGCTGGGTGTCCTTGGAGAGCAGCCCCGGAGAGGCTTTGTTGTGTGTGCCCAGCACAGAGAGCAGCACTGAACAGGGAACAGGCAACTCCAGAGTCACACACTGGGCAGGGCAGGGTTTGGAAAATATCAAAGTTAAAACCTGAGGCATCAGCAACACCCAAAGGCTGGCACAGGTCACCCCATTGCAAGGATTTGTTGTGTTCAAGGGAAACACCTTTTCTGGACCCTGTTGGATGTTTCAGCTTTGGTGTAACCCCTCGAGTGCTCCCACAGGATTTTAATGATGTGTTGTAGAACAATTTGCAGTGTCTGAGTGCAGAAATTCAGAAGTCTGAGCTGGGAGTTGTCACAAACCAGACTTTGTTGTCAAGAGTCTCGGGGATTTATGAAGCTGGAGGATGTGATGATAACGTGAGTAGCTGCAGGACTCTTCCCTCTAAAAGACAGCTTTGGTCTCCAAACCTGGATGGTCCCAGTGGTGGGGGAGGCACAGGGAGAGGAGCTGCTGAAGTTTGGCACGTGGGAGGTATGGGTGTGGGAATTGGGCTGCTGAACTCCTTCCCAGCAGTGCTGCAGTCCCTGTGGGGGACTCCTCGTGAGCCCCTCTGAGTCACAGGAACCAGTGATAACAATAATCCTTTGCCCCAGTCCTGTCTGGCTGCTTCACCAGACTCCAAACTTTCTGGGAAGGAACATCCTCAGTTATTATCATTATTAGCATAATTGTGGTGCCACAGTCACAAGCTTTATCACACATTCCTGTCTTTAGCTGAACTGTAACAAAACAACCAAATTCTGGGGGATGTACAACCCTAACCTGACTCAGCAGGAGCTGAAAGTGAGAGCCAGGCTTTCACTGTGCTCCACAACAATTAATCCTGGGTCTCCTCAGGTGCTTCTGCCTGCTGAATGGGGTGGAATAGGCTCGTTTGCCTTCAAAAGCAGCAGGTTCCAAATCAATCAAATCCAGTTTGGGTGCAGATTGCTGGGGAGTCAGCTGAGACTGAGGTGTTTGCCCCTCATGTGGGTTCAGGCAGGTTCCACTGACCATAATTTCTCATCTGACCCCAAACTGATCCATATACTGTTCCCAGCTGTTTGGGAAGAGCAGGAATGCCTGGTGGTGCTGCCAGGCAGGATGTCCCAGCACACAAGAGCAGCATTTCCCTGAAGGGAGGAGATGGGTGAATATCCCTGCGTGGATCTGAGAGCCATGAAAAGCTCACCAAGGAGAGACTGTGCCACCATCTCCGTGGTCCTTATCAAAAATGTGAGCAAACAACAAATTAAACCCAATTATGGTTTTTTTCCCAGGCCTTTGTTTATCCAGGGGATTAAGCCTGGCTTCAGCTGTCAGGATTTGGCAAGGGACAGACCTGAACCCGCCTCTGCTCCGTGGCCAGGGAAGAATTGCTGCCTAGAGGCACAGAAGTGCAAACCAGCAGTTCCTGAGGTGCTGATGAATTTTTAGGTATGCAAGGGCATCTGGGGTGTCTGCATGCTGTAGGCTGTAAAAAAAAGTGGTTTTTTTTATTTTCCTTGTCCTTAAGAGCTGTGCAGGTGGTTGGGGCTGAAGCAGCTCTTCATTACACAGAATATTCTGAGTTGGAAGGGGCCCACAAGGATCCTGGAGTCCAGCTCTCGAGTGGCATCCCTTGGCAGTGCCAGCTGAGGGATCTGTGTGGCTGTGAGAGTGGGCCAGGGGTCAGGTGCTGGGCCAGGTTGGTGAGGGAGGATGGAGCAAGATGTCCAGAAGGTCAAATTGGGAGATCTGAGTGGTTGAGGGTGGGTTTGATAACGTGGGTGTTTTCTGTGTGAAACTTCAGAGCACTGCTCTTAACTGAAAATGGGAATTCAAGAACTAAATTGGAGGGGTTATGTCATATGGAATGAAATAAATCAAGTCTAAACCTTCTTGGGGGGCAGGGATAATTTCCTGATAAATCCCCCAAACCAAGATTTCCTGTGGCAGCAGCAGATGTGAACCCTTTCCCTAAAATTGAAGACCTCCTCCAAGAGGGATCAGAGGGAAGGAGGCTCCTCTCCGCTGCCTCTGCAGATCTGTTTGCCTCAAATGCACTTGTTAAAAAACACAAAAATATCTCGAGGAATGCTGCCTTTAAAAACAAGTTATTCAACCTGGGAGCTGCATTTTGGAGGCTGGTACTGAGGTAGATGCCAAGTTTCCCTCAGTGCTGTCCATCCAAACACTGTGTTTAATTTCACAGACTTTCTGGAGCACTGGAGGGGAGAAGAGCTCTAGGGAGATACTGCAAGAATTTCATCCCAAGCATCCAAATGCCTTATTCCTAGAAGCAGCTGGAATGCCAGTGCTGGTTTATGTGTGATTATTATTTATGAGTGGTTGTGTGTGATTATTTCATCAGGAAATGTGGTGATAGGAGAGGGACTGATGGGTTCAAACTAAAAGAGAAGAAATTTAGGTTAGATATAGAGAAGAAATTCCTCCCTGTGAGGGTGGGCAGGCCCTGGCACAGGGTGCCCAGAGCAGCTGTGGCTGCCCCTGGATCCCTGGCAGTGCCCAAGGCCAGGCTGGATGGGGCTTGGAGCAACCTGGGACAGTGGGAGGTGCCCCTGCCCATGGCAGGGGGTGGAATGAGATGAGCTTTAAGGTCCCCTCTTACCCAAACCATTGTGGGATTCTGTGATTATCCCAGGTAATCAAAAGTCTTCATCTCCAGTGCTCAAACATCTCAGCAGACTCAGCTTGCTGCATGTTGTCACCAAAGCATTTGCAAGTGGCTTTTCCAGTCACTGTTTGCAGCTGAAGCCCATCTGAATGTGTATTAGCAAATAAAAGGGAAACAAAAGAGAATTTCTGTGGTTGGATGCACAGGTTGGACCTTGCTCCTGAGGTGTCCTGTTCTGAGGAGCCCTGTGTGAGCTGCAGGCAGCTTTTGGGGTGTACCATAAACTCAGCCCCTGGCCTGTGTTTGCTTTTGTTGCAGCCAGAGGTGCTGTGAGCAAAACCAATACTGGTGCCTCCTGAGGAGCTGAGGTGAAGCTGTCACATCCTGGATCCACCTGGGTTCCAGATCCCCATCCCTGGCAGTGTCCAAGGCCAGGTTGGATGGGGCTTGGAGCAACCTGGGCTGGTGGGAGCTGTCCCTGCCCATGGCAGGGGTGGCACTGGATGGGCTTTAATTCTCTTCCCAACCAAACCACTGCTGATCCCATTCCATGATTCCACACGTGCTGCAGCTCTGGGCTTTGCCGAAGGCATTGCCTGCTGTTTGTGCTTCTCCTGGCCCCCTCCTCCTTCAGCCACTGGCTGCAGTTTGTATTTCCCCTTTTATTGCCTTTGGCTCTGTCACGATGGGCGGTGCAGTATTTTTGTTCTTCGCTTAATAATCTTTTGGCGGCCGTTGGACATCATTTCTCATTGTATTGGTGGAGGATTAGCTGAGATGATGGGAGATATTTCCTGTCTCAGCCAGCGGGATGGGCTTTGCAGGGCTTGTGCCTTCTTTTCACATGGTGTAATGCTTTGTTTGGGAATGTGCACAGGCAGCTTCACTATGGGAAGAAAGCGCAGCCCCTGCAGCACCATCGCTTTTGTTTGTGGCAAGAAGCCATGGAAGAGGCAGAATCACTGGCATTCTCAGGCTGGACAGACCTTGGGGATGAGAGCTGAGGTCACTGGTGCCTGCCCAAGCCTCTGCATTGTGCTGGGGGGCAAATAGATTCCCTCTGTTCATCCCGAGCTTGTCTTCGTCAAATCATAAAATCACAGAACAGGTGGGAAAGGACATTAAAGATTAATTTGTTCCAACTTCCTGCCGTGGGCAGGGACACCTTCCACCAGAGCAGGCTGCTCTAAGCCCCATCCAGCTTGGCCTTGAACACTTCCAGGGATGAGGAGCCCAGTTATTGCAGGTTTTCCCTTGGAAAGGGATGGTGAACTGGAATGCTCCTGGCACCGTCGGCTCCGTACCTGTGTTGTGGAGTTAAGGGATGCTGCAGGGCTTCCTCCAGCAAGTCTGGGAGAGGCTGTGGCTAATGGAGGAGCTAATTAGCTTCATGGCTAATGAAGGAGCAGAGGGAATGGGGTCACCGGTGTGGCTGCAGAAGTTTGCAACCATGGCTCTGCAGGGCAGGAGCAAACAAGCTTTCCTGCAGCAAACAAAGCAAGCCTGGAAAAAGGTTGAATTTCTGGGAAAGTGATTGGGGAAGGGTGGGTCTGGGTCCTGGTGACGGTATGAGGGTGTTATCTGGCATCCCGCAGCAACCACAGCCCCTCTCAGGTTACTGTTTACTGGCCCAGATGGGATCTCCAAGGGAAGCTGTTTTCTCCTGCAGCAGCTCCTCAGGACCAAGCCCTGCGCTTTGCTCTCTCATCCAGCTGCGAGGCTTCAGCGGCTCTCGGAGCCCCCCGAGGCTCTGCCTTCCCTCGGCTGTGTCTTGGCAGAGCCCCGGGCAGTGTCCCTGTCCCAGCCGGGATCCCGGCTCTGTCTCCCGGCGCTCCCGTGGCCCGGCCCGGGCGGCTCTGGCTGCTGGGATCCGATGCCCAGCGGGGCTCGTGTTGCTGGAGAAAGGTTTAATGTTACTCTACAGACTGCGAGGGGAGACAAGGCAGAAAGAAGAAAAAAAAAAAAGGGGGCTTTGCTGGTTCCAAGGCGATTTTGTTCTCTCGTAACGAGAAGTGCGGGGTGCGGGGGGAGGGACCGGCCGGGACGCGGCCCCTCCGCAGCGCTTTGCAAAGGCAGGAGCTGCAGCCTGGCTGCAGCCCCCAGGGTGCGATGGGGTACCCGAGGCTGGAAACCCAGACAGCTCAAGAGTGGAGGAAGGAAGTTGATGGTTGCTGGAAGGAGCCAGGGATTAAAAATGCCCCGCATTCCTCGTTGTTTGCAGTTTGTGCAGCTTTAGTCCCTCGGTATCGCCTGCCTGAGGTCAGCTGCTCCAGTGCCCCGGGCTCCACTGGAGTGCAGTGCTGCTGTGGGGTTGTCCCTTCAGCTCTGGGGACGCTGAAATGCTTTTAGCAGAGCAATTTTCCAGCTTTCTGCAGCATTCTGTGAGAGCTCTGCTTTTCTCACCGAAGCCATGAAAACAGTGCCAGGGTTTTTGTAAACCAATGCCTTTATCTCGCAGGTGCAAGTTATGAGGCACTGTCATGCTATTGAGTGGAAAAATATTTTGGAATGGGTGTTGTGGATCCCAGCCAGTCAGTGTGGGAGGCAGATGATCAATAACCAATGATCTGATGCCATCTTTGCGAACCAAGGTGTATAAGCCTGTCAGTAATTAATTAATAAATTTGGCCTTTCTATTCCTTCTGAACCTGGACTTGGTGTCGTTTCTCTCTCCGGCTGCGGCACAACAGCGACACAGCTGTACCAGGAAAACCACTTTAACAAAGCCCTGACTCCTTTGTGTGGTGGCTTTGCCTTCTTCCACTTTTATTTTTGTCCAGAGCAAAGAGCAAGCACAGGCTCCACAACTTTACTGACAGGAGTCGTCTTTGATTTTCAGAGACTGAATGCGGGGAGGAACTTCTGAAGCAGTCAGTGAAATGCCGAACACAGCAGTGAGACTCCTCAGAGTACAGGGAGTGGGAATCTCTTGTCAAACTCCCCTGGTTTGCTGCTCAGCTCCAGTGGGAGCCGTGGAAAGGACTGTCCTTTAGTCTGAGCTGGGAGTGCTTTATCCCTTTAGTCTGAGCTGGGAGTGCTTTATCCCTCAACTGCCTGAAATATTTAAAGCGGGACTTGCTGCCTTGTTCAGAACGAGCTGGTGGAAGAGCAGGGCCCAGGAAAAGCCATTTTTGACCTGTGATAACCAGCAGGACCTGCCTCTCCTGCACATCTGCCTCCAAGGGGTCTCCACAGAGCCCTCCCAGCCCAACGTGGAGCTGGTGGGACCTCCCAGCAACCTGAAAGGAGGCGAAGAAGCAGGGAGAGGGGGATCCATCCCAGCAGCCAGAACAGTGAGCAGCTCCCAGCGCTTCCCTCGAGAGCAGGTTTGTATGTTAGGACAGGTTTTTGGACATCTGGCCTGGGATAGGTGTTTATAGCTGAGCCAAGGGAGGAATAGGTGGCTGAAGAAGTGATGGAGCTCCTCAGCCAAAGTCTAGCAAGGCCACGCTTGATGTGGACGTCAAAGCAGCAGAGACACCACAAAGGCTCTCTCGTCTCTCGGACAGTAATTAATAATTTGCCTCTGAGAAACATTGCAAAGGAAATAGCTTGGGGAAGGGAACGGGAGCTGAGCTGTTCTCCAAAGCTCCTACTGACACTTTTAATCAGTGCTGCTCTGTCTCCCAGTGACAGCTTTTGAGAGACCATGGATTGCTCTTGGTGCTGCTCCTGAAATCAGCTCTGTTAGGAGTTAGAAATACCAGCATTCTTCCAGAGAAGCTTATTTTTATTATATTCCCAGCCTAATACTGGAAACCAAAGAGCTTTAGAATAGAACTGGCTGCAACTCCAGCATTTCCCTTGAAAGAAAGTAAGTTATGGGAAAAATCCCTCTTTTGACAGCCTTCCACAAAAAAAAATCTTAATTTTCCCACAGGAAACTTGCAAGTCGTGGGTAAGGGGGTTTTTTCCTCACTTTTTTTGCTGTCTCTAAGTTTTTCCAGCTTGAGCTTGATGTTTCCAAGAGTTGCTCTTGTTGTGAGCTGGCAGGAGGTGCATGAGGGCAGTGGTGGGTGAGGCTTTTCCTCTCTGCCTGGGAGAGAGAGGTGGAAATCCACCACTAAAAAATGCAATTTTGAACCACAGCAAGCTTTCTATGACACATTTTCTGTTTTCCTGGGGTTTTCTAGGTGGCAACAACTGGCCCCTCCAAGGGTGAGGTGGCTCACAGGGGCTGTGTTGTGGCACCTGTGGGAATATTGAAGGTTGCTCTGCTCTGCACTGCAGTGGATGTGTTTCCTGAGGCCGACAGGGAACCTCAGCCTTAGTGGGAACATGCAGGAGCTCTCCCAGGGATGCAAAAGGAGTAGGACAGGTAGAGAATTCCTTAAACTTCTTTATCATCATATCATTAAACAATGTTTTGCTCTCTCCACATCAGGCAGAGCACCGAGAAAGAGAAGCTCCCACTGGGGAGATGTTGCCGACCCTGCAGTCACCCTGCTCTGCAGCCTCTCTTGTTTGGGTGAGAAGCTGTAAGCAAATAAAGCTGTTTTCTCATCTCCAAGGCTTTGGACGTGCAGTAAGAGGGGTGACAGAGAACAAAGGTCCCAACAGCAAGAGCATCTCAGCGTTGGGTCTGGCAAACAAATGACTCGAGGATCCCTCGCATATAGAACGTTAACAATGTTTTAATTTCTGGGGCTTTATTAT
>VXAC01000338.1:189693-219002 GCA_013399225.1 Rhipidura dahli | reverse complement strand
TATTATTATTATTATTATTATTATTATTATTATTATTATTTTAGCTGCCAAGAGCTCCTAGCCAGCTTTCTCTGTTTGGGCTATTTTTAATCCTTGCTTGTTTGCCTCTCTGTCCCAGCCTTCTCAAGCTTTTATGAGTGCAGCCCTAACCCCTGGTGCCCTGCAAACACATGCTGCACGACTTCGCTCACGTGAGGCAGCTTTGATGTCAGAATCGAGTTAAGTATGTGCTTCAGTGTTTATAAGATCGGGCCCTCGGTTTCTTAACCCTTGCCCAAGAAGTTTAGTTTCCCGTGGCTTCCCCAGTAAATCCCTGTCTGCTTCATTTCGGAGAACAGCTCCGTGTTTTTCCCCACCTCTGCTGAGAGACACTACAGATGTGTGATACTTGGCACTGTGGCCTTTTTTTATTTTTTTTCCCCCCCTTTGTTTTTGCTTATGGCTTTGTCTCTGGGCCTCCAGTATCATGTTTTCCCTCCTCTATGGCTCTGAATAATCAATTTGGAAAGCCAGGAAATAAATCAAAGGTTCAGATAGTAATGTAGAAAGAACGAAGGGAAAAGCAGACATATGGATTTCATCACCGATGGAGAATAACATGTATAATAATAACAACAGAGTGTAAATGAGTGTATGTACTCACAGGAGGCTTTTCCAAAATGATTGTTTTTGTACATGATCGGGGAAGTTATTTTGTGGTCGGAGCTCTTTGGAAGGATTGTATCGTAGCACTGCCTGAACTCATTCCCAGCCCTGTTTTTCACAGCAGTGGGGCAGCAGCAAAGCTTTGGTGTCACCAGCTGCACCTTGAGGAGGGCTCAGCAGTCCTGGGGACTTCCCTGGAGAAGAGTCGCTCGCGTGCTCAGCAGTGATGGTTTCCATCCCCACGTCCCGTCAGCTCCGTGGCCTGGAATTCACTGCCTTTGCCCTGAACAAGATTAATCAAGCGTGTGAGTCCTTCCCTGGCCAAGAAAAATGATGGAGAGAACATTGTCTGAGGGTGTAAAGCAACCCCAGCTCTGGGTTTGCTCTGGAACCGTGGCTGCCTGTGCTGGGCTGTGTGCTGAGTGACTCTGGGTGCTGGGCAAGGGACCAAAGAGACCCCGCCAGGGGGACATGAGGGAAAACAGAACAAGGGTTTTGTTTTCTTTCCCACAGAACAGGATTCCCCCTTGCTTGGATGTTCTTTCCCTCTGTGACAGAAGGGCAAGCACAGTGCCATGGTCTTGGACACGGCATGGAGGGACAGGACACAGGGAATGGCTTCCCAGTGCCAGAGGGCAGGGATGGATGGGATAATGGGAAGGAATTGTTCCCTGGGAGGGTGGGCAGGCCCTCGCACAGGGTACCCAGAGCAGCTGTGGCTGCCCCTGGATCCCTGGCAGTGTCCAAGGCCAGGCTGGACAGGACTTGGAGCAGCCTGGGACAGTGGGAGGTGTCCCTGCCCATGGCAGGGGTGGGACTGGCTGAGCTTTGAGGTCCCTTCCCACCCAAACCATTCCAGGATTCTGTGATCAGTCAGAGCTGTCAGCTGGAGCTGCTGTTGCCAGTGCTCAGTTTGAAGTCAGCGATGCCTCAGCTAAAGGGGAGTTGGATTTAAAGTTCCTTCACCCCACCTCCTTCTCAGTCATTTTCTCTACCACCATCAGTGCACAAATATCTTTCCTTTTCCCCATTTCTCCAAAATCCTGCATTAGCTGATGTGCTTTTACTGGTTGGCAGCTTTTTTAAAGAGCTTCTGGGATAATCCCACAACCCTTACACCACCAGAGGTGGGAAAACAATCTAAGCCAAGGGTGAGTTGTTCCTCATGTTCCTCATCTGCAGATGGAAAATTAAGATCCAACCCCTGCTGAGGTTCGTTTACCATGCTGGTTACTAATCCCTTCTAGAGGGATTTTGGTTAAATGTTTTTCAGCCCTTGAAAATTCCTGTAGGAAACTGAGGTTTTTCTACTGAAAAATCTTGGGGGAGGAATAAGAACACTTGAATTTTGATGATTCTTAGGTCAGATATTGTGATTTATAGTCAGAAGCTAATGGAGAATGCTCAGAAATGGTATTTCTGAGTTCTTGCTGCTGCGATGTGGATGTGAAGAAAGTCAGGACACTGCAAAAGTTGATCAGATCAGGCAACGAGTTCTCCCCAGCTCATTTCACAATCCTGGGCTTCCTTTGAGTACAAATCCAGCACCTTTCACCAGCAATAAGAATCACACATTTTTCTAGTTTAGCTTAGTTTGAAAAAAAAAAGAAAAAGCCCCAAAACAAACTCTCCCTGGCAGAATCCAGCAGCTGTCCTGTAACTGCATTTGTTGTGAAACAGCTTTTCCCAATCAGAGCTGTGCCCTGTGTGCCATTTCTGGCTGGAGAGAGCTGCAAATGGACCCCAGTGCCTGAGCTGGGCTGGGCTCAGGGGCTGGGTGACCACACTCTGTGGCAAGCAGAGGGAAAAACTTAAAGGAAAACAAAACTGGGGAGAGAAACACATGGTGAAGCACAGGTCAGAAGAGCCCCTGAGTTCCAAGCACAGCCATTTTCAGCCTGAGGAACCGCCTGGTCCTGGCTCTGAGCTGCTTTTCAGTGATGCTCTTTCTGGATCTGGGAGGCAGGACCATGCCCAGGGCCTTCCCCCCGGGCTTTGGGGGCACCAGGGGTGTTTCCTCTCTCCCCACCAGGTCAGGTATTTCTTGTTCAAAGCCATTACAGAACTCTGCAGTGCTGCTGCTCTAGTCAGACCCCAAAGCTCGTTTCCAGCAGAGCTGGGGATGTTCTTGTTGCTGAGCTGGGCTTGTTTTGTCAGGTTTTGCAAGTCCAAAGTATTTTGCTGAAGCAGAACTTCCTTCTCAAGACTTTTTGCCAGGATGTTGTCGTTCCTGGCACCACAAGATGAAACCATCTTCGGAGTGAAGCAGACACAGACACTTTGGATGCGTTTTAGTGATGACTAAACTCGTGTGACTCAACTCGAGCAGAGGGTATCTCACACAACTGCACAATCATGAAATGGTTTGGCTTGGAAAAGACCTTAAAGATCATCTTGTTCTACCCCCTACCATGGGCAGGGACAGCTTCCACTATCCCAGCTTGCTCCAAGCCCTGTCCAGCCTGGCCTTGGACTCTTCCAGGGATGGGAATCTCACCAGCTTGGCTGTGACCCTGCAGTGGGAACACAGGAAGCAGTTCCTGAGGCATGGCTGCAAGGTGACCCCAGTCTGGAATACCTGCACTGCTGCAAGTCCAGGCTCAGCCCTTGGTTTTGTGTTAAAGAGGGGCTTAAGAACACCTGGACTGCTCTAGTCCCAAGCTGAGTGTGTTTCTCTTACCCCTCTCCCAGCTTCACCCAAGGCCATGTGTGCCAGGCTGCTTTCTGGCATGTAGATTAAGGCTGGATTAGGTGTTTTATTCCAAAAACTGTGTTCTGTTGCTGTGCTTTACCCAGAGAGCTCTTTTGAAGTCTCTGAGGGGATGGGGAGCTCAGTTTGGTCTCTGATACCATCACCCAGCCACTCTCTGATGTGGGACAGCACTAGAGCTTGTTTAATTCCATCACAGAACAGGAGAACAAGGCTTTGTCAGCCAATGTGGACTCTGAGGCTCCTTGTGTTCCTGTTTCACCTGAACTGAAGCAGCTGCATCCTCTGCTATCACCTGTGCACATTTCAGGGCTGTGACCACATCACTCGGTGCTTCTGTGCATCGAGCTCCCAGCTCCTCTTCAGTGACACTGGGTGTCTGCTAATCATGAGCTCGTGCCTCAGTTTCCCCACTCAGAAGGCAATTAAAGCTGCTCCTGCAGTTCATCAGGCCTCTGCATGTTATTCATGCTTAGCCTAAAGCCATAACCCCAGCAGGCCCAGAGCAGCGATCCCCTGAGCCTCAGTGAATACCTGCAGCTTTGCAACCCCTGTCCCTGCAGCCACCAGCACTCAAACACTATGAAAAGCACTTTCAGCAGCCTATTCTTCATCTTAAAAACCCCTTCTGGAGCCTGGAGCCTCTCCTCCCCTACCTGCAGAAGGCATTTGTCAGAGCAGAGGCTGTTGTGTGGGAAGGAGACTGTTTTGTTGCCATGTGGACTGCGGGGCCGCTTGTTTTGTGATGACAACAGGAGCTGAGGGAAACCCTCCTGGGCTTTTCCTGAGCTGCCCTGGCACCGTGTGGGTCTGAGGAGTGCAAACACGTGTTGGTGCTCCTGCTCTGCCAGGGTGACTCACAGCAGCACGCAGGGATGATGCTGGTGCTGATGAGGTGTCGCTTTTATGCCGTTACTTCTCTGGATGCAGCCACATTTTCAGGCTTCTTTGCGTGCCTGAGGAGCACCTGGGCTGAGCTTGGGGGAACCACTGAGGCTGGAGGGGTCCAGAGCAAAACTCTGGAGAGCAGCAGGGAGTTGGGAGTCGGTGCCTTGATTTAGGCACAGCTTTAGGGATGGAGGAGCTGTGCTGGGAGACGGATCCTCTGATATTTTGGAATTTGATCCCTTTGCTCCACTGTGATCTGTTTATGTCAGCGGAGCACTTAGATAGAAGCCCTTTAATCTCCTGGAGCTTATGCACATACCTCAGACACTGCAGATGGATTGGATAAGCAAAAAGCAAACCAAACCCAACCGAAAAATAAAAATCAACTCAAGCAAAGCCTCTTTAAGCAGTTCAGAGCACACATCCCAGAGGTGCTTTTGACTATCCTGCCAATGCAATATATGTTTTATGGTCCTTTTAAAACATGGGCAGAGTCACCGAGCTCTGGATGTGTTTGCACTGGGAGCAGGGTTAGTGAGTTAACCCTTGCAGCCAGCTCGGGGTCACCTCTCCTCTTTTCCTGGGGGTCAGATTTCCCATGGCCTCTCAAAGTTTCCTTCTCCAGGGCCTGTAGTGGATCTTTTCCTAGCCCTGTGCCATGGTGTGGCTCCAGGGGGTCCTTGGGAGAGTTGTCACAACTCCTGCCTCTTGTTCTGGCAGCTCCTGGCTTCTCCCTTGTCCTGACTGTGTCCAGTTTGCAAGGGAAGAGGAAAGAGGTGATCTCAGCCTCCTGAGCTGATCCCAAATTCTTCTTGCCTCCGGTGTGGCTTGGTATCCTTCAGCTCTGTAGTTAAATTTTGTGGGGAGAGCAAAAATGTATTAATCTTACTCGCAAGCTCAGAAATTAGTGAGGGTGGAATGAACTGTGCTCCGTGGTACATCTGGTAATTCCCTAAAGCATGAAGAGTGATAAAAACCATGTTATTTTTCTCCTAGCTCACACATTAATAATGCTGAAATAGTGCAATTATCCCAAAGCTTTGGTAATTACAGCTCCTGGACTCTAATCTCAGTTTTTATTGTAAGTTTTTATTTGTGAAAGTGGCCATTGCTTTTGGGTGTATGAGCCCTGAGCTGACTTTCTCAAAACAGGCATGTGGTGGGATTTGTGGGGCTGTCCTGTGCAGGGATAGGATTTGGACTCGATTCCAGAGCAGCTGTGGCAGCCCCATCCCTGGAAGTGTCCAAGGCCAGGCTGGACAGGGCTTGGAGCAACCTGGGATGGTGGAAGTTGGAACAAGGGGATGGAACCAAATGATCTTTAAGGTCTCTTCCAACCCAAACCATTCTGGGATTCTGTGATCCCTGCGGGTCCCTTCCAGCTCAGAATATTCTATGATTTTGGAGCAGGTTTGTGAGGATTCCACTCATCCCAGCCCCAGCTGTCACCTCTGAAACACAGGCACTGAGTCCAGTGGGATCACCAGACCTCCTGTGATTTCATATTCAGCATCCCAACACCAAAGTCCCCACACAGGCTGGCTGCCTTCTCAAAATATGGGCTGGAAAATCACCTCTCTGCCTTGGCTCCTCCTGCAGAGAAAGGAGGACTCATACCTACCTCATAGCAGAGTTGTGGTCGATAATGTTCGCAAAGTGCTTTTTAATCCCCTGCTGAAAGGTTCTCTGCGAGTGTGAGTTATAATTATTACGTAAATGTGGCTCACATTTTCCTGCCCAAGCCCTCAGCTTGCCACAGAGATGTTTTCCCAGTCTTTATGTGGATGCCATTGGGTTTGTAGCTTCCTGGCTCGCTGTAGGAAGGCACAGACTTCCAAAAGAGAGAATTAAATTCTTTTCATCAACTCGCGAAGCCAAACCAAACCCCAAACCACTTTCAGCAGAGCTTTCCAAGAGGAGAATTGATTATCCAACCAGCGGGGGAGAGATGCAACTTCATTAAGGGTGGGTGAGTGGCTGCAGCTCCTACCTGCAGGTGCCCACCTTGGCAGCAGGGGCTGGGCCCGCGGGTCAGTCGGGTCTCCTGGAGGGAGCGCAGGCAGCTGAGCAAACACGGGCTCTTCATCGTGTGCATCACCCGGCTAAAATAAACCATGAGGTCATGCTGCCATGGCCGTGGCACCCTGCAATAATTAAACCCACCCTGGGTCCCCCTGCAGCCCCCAGCCCAGCTTTGCTTACAGGTGTGTTGTTATTGAGCAGCTGGTGTAACAAATCCCTGCCAGTGCCAAGTATGAAACAGCTCAGGACCTGTCCAAAACCAACACAGCCGGGCCCGGAGAGGGAGTCCAGGGGGTGCAGTTCTCCCTCCTGGAGATGAAAACAAATCGTAAAGGTTGAAAGGCAGGAATTGGGGCTGTTGCTGTCTGCAAACTGAGGAATCTCTGTGCCTCTTCCCAGGAGGAAAGGAGTTAATAGGTAGCCAAGGTGAAGGTTTAAAAATAGAGCTTTTTGCATAGCTATTTGGTGATGTCTCTGCCACTTCTGCCGCCACAAACCCCAGTGTGTTCCCAGCAGGTTTTTAATGTTGGGTGTTTGCAGCTTTTTTATGATGGGTTGGTGAATAGGGAAAATGGGCTTTGGAAGGAATTACTTTGGAGGCACTGGAAACCAGGTGACAGGCTGTGTTGGGTCCTCAGTCCCGCTGGCACAGCCCCACTGGAATTAACAAGGTGGGTTTGAAACTGGGAGGATGCTCCATGGAGCCCAAGGTGTGTGTGAAGGGACGGGTGTCCCAAGAAGCTGTGGCTGCCCCATCCCTGGAAGTGCTCGAGGCCGGGTTGGATGGGGCTTGGAGCAACCTGGGATAGTGGAAGGTGCTACAGCAAGGCTTGGCTGCCAGAGAAATGATGGAACAGCTGAAGAGGGAGATGGGTACACAGACCCCAGAGACCAGGGATAGGAGTTCTGGGGAAAAGCACAGGGAATGGGAAATGTCCTGCAGGGTGGCTTTTGTTATAGCTGTAGATTTAGCAGCCTTTGGAGTGTGTACCCAGGATTAGGAGACCTTTAAAACTCAGATTTGGAAGGGTCAGGAGAGACACTAAGCATTTCCCAAGTTTTAGGCTAGATTTCTAGAATTTAGGTCAGGATTCCCAACTGAAAATTAATTCCTCCTTATAGGATTAATCCTGGGAACATGGATGTGTCAGGACAGGATTTAGCTGTGTGTGGGACATCACCTTGTTAGAGCTGAAGGAGGTTGGACAAACTGGCCATGCAGAGCCCCTGCCCATGGCAGGAGGGTCCCTTCGAACCCAAACCACTCCATGATTTTACAGTTCTGTGAAGTCGTGGTGAAAACCTTCCTGTGGTGAAAGTTAGAGGGGAAAATTCAGGCAGCCAGAGCGTGAAGGACAGGGCAAGAAGGTTCATGCCCATTACCTGGGGTTTCCAAACAGCTGAACATTCAAGGATGGGGACTTGAAATCCACAGGATGATGCAGGTGACCTGTCATTCCTGAGGTGCTGGTTGAGCCTCCATCCCTTGGGAAATGAGGAGCAGGCAGAGCAGGAGCAGAGGGAACCAGGCTTGCTTCTCTGGAGTGTTGTGGAGAAGTGTTGGGCAGCCTGGGACAGCCTCCAGCCTGAAACCACTCGGATCTGACCCCCTCCTCCCTGAGGATTCCCTGGACAGGAGTGCCACAGACCCCACTGCTGGGAGGACTGGTGCTGTCTCCTGTTGTCTCCCCTTGGAGGAGCACGTTCCCCTCAAATCTGAGATAAGGGGCCTGCTGTTTAAAGGGAGTTTGCATTGCAAACACCAAACTCTTGCTCCACGAGGAGAGTTTGGCACTTCTCCTGCTCCCCCGCTGCCTGACGGGTGGGAATCTGCGATTCAGGGTCTGCTCTGCAGGGCTGGATTTATTATTGGCCACTGGCCTCTGCTGTTGACTCGATTCCTGCTCTCATCCTGGAGGATAACTCTCTCCGAGGCTGCTCTCAGAGGGAACTCGCATTCCTTTCTTATCTCCCACCAGCATGAGTTATGCTCTCAAAAATTAGTCCTTATTTATTAGCACAGCGCAGCCAAAAGCCATCTCCAGGATTTTCAGTTGCATATGCACAAATTCCACCTCCCTCTTCCAGCCCCCCCCGGAGAGATTCATTAGGAATAACCTCACCTTTCAGGGAGTCAGATGCTCCTTGAAGGATGTCGACTTCCAGAGTGTTTGGAGACGGTGTCCCAAAGAGGTTCATGGATTCAGTTCATCTGTTTTCACTTAATGTAGCACTGGAACTGCATCTGGAGAGCTGTGAAATGAACACAAGGGCCCTTCCTTCTCCCTCAAACTGTAAACTGAGGCAGAAAAGCCAGCATTCTAGGGGGATTCATTTTTCCCTTCTTCCAAACTCAAAACAATCAGGAGAAATTTATAATCCAGCCCTGCTTTTGGTGCTTCCTAAGGAAAGGACAGGAGTGTGAAACCCTGCAGCCCCACAGCAAAGCATCTGCCTCTTCCTCACTGGGCAGAACAAGGAGGTGCAATAAAGAAAACTGATGGCAGGGCCAGCTGGACAAGGACAAGTCTGGGTTTGGTTGAAGTCAGAGGAAAGCTCTGAGCTGCTGATGCCCAGAGGTGAAGAGTTACAAAGGCGATGGGAGGGACCACAATCAGCAGGGAAAGCACGGAAAGGCGCTGAGGGGGGATCGGATGGATCGGGATATCAAACAGCCTGAGAGGGGAAATGCAATATCAGCAGCTCCCAGGCACCAAGGAATCACCAGGAAAAGCAGCAGCAGTGCAGAGGTGGTTCCAGTGCAGTCAATAAAAGCTGCTTGCTGCTGCAAACCAGTGGAACTCAACTATTGCAGAGCTGCAGCTCGGAGCTGAAGTGGCCAGAAAAGAAATCCTGGGGCAGGGAGGCAGCAGGACACATCTCCCCTCTTCCCACTCAGCCCCACGTTGCTGCAACCCTGATTTGTGGGAAGTTACTCTTGGTTTGTGTATCCAAGAGGAAGGAAGTGGTCTCTTGAGACAGGGTCAGACCCTGGATTCAGCCCAGCTCAAGGTGTTTGCAAACCACTCTGGGAATGTGATAAGTGCCTGGGTTTATTCCTTGCTGACAGTCTTCTGAAATACCTGCAGGTGTGTGGGGCTGGATGGGTTTCTCTGCTGCAATTCATGGAGACTTGTCCAGGATGTGGAATATCAGGATTTCATTGGGAGTCCACTTTGCTGGAGAGAGGAGATCACTGAGGGCAGGGATGTTTTATCAACCAGTCAACAAGCAATGATGAAAAAAAGGAAGAAAAAAACCCCCCACCAATCTCTGAGCTGCCAGCAACTGGAAAATTCAGATTATCTAAGTGGTTCTTCATAGACAAGACATTATTTTATTCCAGTGCAAAGAAACATGGGCAAGGCATCAAGTTAGATGCCAGAAATATCATGAAATGGATAATGGCCCATTATTGACATAGGAAGTGGGATGGTTTTGATAAAATGAGCCCTCAGAGATGATTTTCTGGACATACAATTCACAAGAAAACTCGTTGAGGAGTTTTTTGAAGGAATGTGGTTATTGTTTTTGCCTGTCTTCTTTTTGCTTGTTCCATTACTGAACAGAAAGGGAGCCCATTGCAGGAGGAGATTCAGCATCCCTTTTGCTCAGGAAGGCTGTCATTGCCTTCACCCCATGAGTTTTTCCCTAAAAACCATCTGGTAGTGATGGCTTTTCCTGGTGTTAAAATCAAGAGTCAAACATGGTTAGAAAGGAAAAGGGATTTTACCTCGGGATTTATTTTAAGGATCCTCAGGTGCACCACGTCCAGGTCGAATGCCCCTCCCTGCACCCCGCAGTGCACACCCACCAAAGCTCTGGGATCACATTGTAGGTGTCACTAATTAGCACATCTATCAAAGATTCCCGAAGGAGAGGCTCCAGTGAGCCCCCTCCCCAAGGAACCTTCCCCTGGATGGTTCTGTCTCAGTTTCCAAAATGTGTTCTGGAGAGGCCCTTGGGCTCTGGGCACACTGATCCCTCCCTGCGAAGCTTCTCAAATGTTCAGTGTCCCAGCTTGGCAAACAAGTTCAAGAATTTAGGCAAAAAAGCACCAAGAATACAGAAATTGTAAAAAGGTATAAAAGGGGTATAAAAGAAAAGGCAAAAATCATCCTGGCATCAGCAGGAGCCTGGGTGGGGTGGAAATATAGGAAATCACATCCTCTGTGGTGAGAAATTGCCCTGCACGTGTACTGTGTCTTGGGCCTGCTGTCAGACAAAAAAATCCAAGCTCCCTGTTTTGTTGGTGAGAGGTAAAATGATAACTGGCTCCAACTCTGGGGATGCTTTTGGTGATGTCTGCATTTTCAGGGGATGCTGGACTGAGAACTTTTGGAGACCTTGTCGTGCTTCCTCCCCAGTGCACCTCACGCTGTCTGTTACAGTGTGGAGAGAAACGGGCACACTTTGCCTTCTCTCATCTCCATCTGGTGATTTTTGGGGATGTTTTTCCATCTCAAAGCCGTGTTCCATCCATCCATCTGCGTGTTCTGAACTGCGTGAGGAAGCAGGGGTCACGCTCGGGGTTACGCTGATCCCAGCAGCCCCATTTTTTTGCTGCCAGTTTTCTTCACCCATTTTGCAATCAAATGGTTCGTGAAGACCTAAATTAATTTGGGGTGGGAATGTTAAGTATCATTAAAAGTGATTAATCTCTTTCTGCTGCCAATCCCACAACCATTTTTGGAATCTTCTGGCTGCATTCGTAGATTGAATCCTTGAGCTTTTTGCAGCCTGGAATCAAGTGAACAAAGTTGTTTGTGTTCAACTTTCGTTGTTGGTTTAGGGCAGGAGGAAATTCATAGTATGAAATTAGGGAGAAAGGTAAATCTGGATGGGATTTGTGCTGCAGTTTATTTGGATGGGAGATGTTACATGGCAGTAAACTCTCAGAGCACCTTTATCTCAAAGTTTACAAATACAAGTAAGTCCTACACAAAATTTAGTGCATGATGAAAGATTCAAACATGCACAAGGAGAGTGTTTATTTGAACGTGCTCTGGGTTGCCCTGTTTGTATTTGGAAGTGGCTGTTTCATTGTAGGAGATCCAAAAAGTTAATTCACCAGAAGAAGTGGAGTTTTGGAAACAGCAGGAAAGGGACTGAAGCTATTTGGGGATCTGGTTTTCAGTTCCTTTATTCATTTTGGAAAAAGTTTGTTCTGGCTTAAATTTGTTCTCTTTTGCTGAGATCTTCACTTACCCAGCTCTGATGCACGAGCACATACCAAGCCAAACTCAGTAAATTTCTCGGGCTTTCATTTTTTTTCCAGGGCTCTTTTCCTCCCCACAGACCTCCCCAAGTGCCTGCACTGCAGGTCCAAGCCACGGACAGGTTTCCCTGGGATTCTGCCGGGGTTGGAAATGGAGTGTTGGACTCTTCTGAACCTGCTGGAAGCGCTTTCTCCTTGCCTAGAGCTGTGCTGTGTGTGAGAGCACAGCCCTCACTGACCATGCTGAGCTCCCACGAATGCTCTGCCAGTGGCAGAAATCCTGCCTGAAGTGAAATCCTGCACTGCTGGAATTTGGGAATCGTGGTCTTGGGAGGGAGGGGGTTTAGAAACTGCAGGAGGGTGGTGGGGTGGGGTGGGGTTGAGAATCAAATCAGGATAATTGTGCTAAAGGGTAATCATGGAATCCCAGAATGGTTTGGGTTGGAAGGGACCTTAAAGCTCATCTCATTCCAGCCCCTGCTGTAACACCTTCCACTGTCCCAGGCTGCTCCAAGCCCTGTCCAGCCTGGCCTTGGACAGCTCCAGGGGTGAGGAGTCCACAACCTCTCAGCACAACCTGTGCCAGGGTCTCACTGCCCTCACAGGGAAGAATTTCTTACTAATCTCTAATCTAAACCTCCTCTCCTTCATTTTAAGGCCTTTCCCCCTTGTCCTGTAACTTGTCCTTGTCATTACAAAACCTGTGTAGGCCTCGTAATGAAAGTTATTATTACTAAAAGATGTGCTGGTGAGGATCTGAACATCTTCATACAAGGAGGGTGGCGAGCCTGGAGTGCCAGTGTCACTGCTGAGCTCCCAGTCCGACCCCAGCAGCCAGCAGGTGCCAAAATGCACCCCTGGGGAGGCAAATCCTGGAGGTGTTTCCATCCCAGGAGTGGCTCACTGTGCCTGCCCCCCTCCCTTCCCTGCCCAAGTGGATTACCTGTGTGCAATATTCTCCATTTCACTTGCTCTCTCTGTCTCCTGCACCCCACCCCACCCTCCCCACCTCAGGACATTCCCAGGGAGTTTCTCTCCCTGCTGCCTTCCCAACCAGCAAAAGCTTTTTCCCCTGCAAAGCTTCCCATGTCTCAAGAGGTGTCAGGATTTCAGAGCAGCTCCTGCAGCTCCAAGAGGCACCTCTGCTTTTATTCTCTCAGCCTCAGGGACTACTTTGTCCTGAAGTGTTGGGGACCAAGGAGCATGTGTGTGACACGAGGAGAGGTCTGTGGAGCAGAGGGACGGGGCCACAGATCCACACTTTGAAGGGAGAGCCAGGGCTGAGAGCCAAGGGGTTGTGTCATGGAAGAGCCAAGAGCTGGGCTTTCCAGTGCTGGTGACTCACTTGCTGACATTTTTGGCCACTTCCTGGGCTGGAAAGGGTAGAGGGAAAAGCCATGGAGCTGCTCCTTGTGATGCTCGCTGCCCTGGGCACAGGGCTGCAGGACAGGGGGGCCACAGAGGATGCCTGGTGCTGGGAACAGCTGTGGCCAGTACTCAGAGTCCTGGGGTCATAGGGATAACTTGGAGTTGCATCTAGGAAAGCATGAAAGGTCCATGTCTCATTCTTCCTGAGAAACTGTGGAAAAGGATGTTTCAAAACACTACACGCAGTCAGTGAAATCTAAAAATTTCCCAATGATTCCTCATTTAAGTGTAACAGATGTGCTTTTCCTATCTGCTTCCCAAGGATTCTGTATTCTCTTTTTTTTACCTGTTGTATTTGCTGTTCTGTGTTTTAGTTGGGAAAATATTGAAAATGGCCTTTAGCTCTCAGCACTGATGGTTGTGTGTGCAGAAAGAGAAGGTGTCTCAGCTCTGTGTGTTCCAGCAGAACAGACACAACACCATCTGAAAAGCTTAAATGCAGGTTGTCTGTGCAAAGTGGAGGGAGGGGGAGCTTGTTTCTGTGGTTGGTTTTTTGTTGTGGTTGCTTGGTTGGGTTTTTGTTGGGTTTTTTTAGTGCTGAGGTGCTTGGTGCAATGCCTGAGGCTGTGCCTTCCACCCTGTGCCTCCTCTGCCTCTGGCACCTGCAGTGTGTGTATTTTAGAAGGCAATGAATTTGGAAGTATTTTCTGTCATGCCTCTAAAATAGACTTAAAATCTCCACTTAGGTTTAGACTTCTCAAATTTGGGAGTAAGGAGTTGAAAGGGTCGGAACTGCACCTCTTGGGTTTGGTACAAAATCCCAGTCTTGTTTTTCAACTGCAGATGTGCTTTGAGGTTTGGTTTGCTGAAGGGAAAGTATTTTCCATTTTTGAAACATCTTTGTGCTTTCTTTTCCATGTAGAGGAAATCAGGAGAAAAGCAGGAGGAAAAAACAGTTTAAACTTGTGGGCAGGACTATTTCTGTAGGGGAGGAAAAACCACAGGCCTGTGACCAAAGGGAGAATTCCCTTCAGAAACCTCCAGCATGGCAGAGGTGCCACTGTCTCCATGTGGCAGCTCCTGTGGCATCTCTCTGATCCCTTCTTTGCCAACATCTGGTCCACAGCCTCTGAAGTCACCAGAAATTTTGCCCTTCATTTCCAAGGCCCTCAGATAATGTTTTGTACTCATGCAAGCGAACGTGAGCATTAAATATCCTGCTAAGTCTGCTTGGCTTTTTCCATCAAACGTGTCATTTAAATAACCTAATTAAATGAAGCCCTTTCATTTCAGATGATGTTTAGATGATGCACATAATTGCCCCAAGAGTGCAGCTGTCCAGCTGGCAGGGAGGTTATAAGAGATGTAAAACATTTTAATAAAAACAAGACCCTCCTGGGGTTTGGACTCTGTAAAGGGATGGAAGGTCTGTGCACTGTACGGGGTTTGAAAGCAGCCACAGGCACCAGGGAGCTGTCAGGGCCCTGAGTGCAGAAATCTTCTGACCTTTCCTGTCTTGAATGTTACCTCGAATTCATGGGATGTTCGTGGAGTCACGGAATATCCTCAGCTGGGAGGGACCCACCAGGATCATCCAGCCCACCCCTGGCCCTGCACAGCCACCCCAACAACCCCACCCTGGGCATCCCTGGCAGCGCTGTCCAAACGCTCCTGGAGCTCTGGTGCCCATTCCCTGGGGAGCCTGGGCAGTGCCCAGCACCCTCTGGAGGAAGAACCTTTCCCTGCTCTCCAGCCTGAGCCTCTCCTGACTCCTGAATGTAAAAGGATTTTTACCTCTTGGTCAGCACCTCAGTGCAGCACAACCTGGGAAGGGATGACTCCCGCTGCTTTTGCACCTCATGCCTAAAGGATGGGGACCCCTGGGGCCCACCTTGCCCAGTCATGTCGGAAAGGAGCCTTTTTGGAATGCAGGGAGTGGCGAGTCCTTCTCCTGCCCCGACCTTACACAGCCTGCCCGAGGTGCTGCTGCCTGGGAATGGCTCCTGGCTCCTTCTTCCCCCCGCTGCATCCACCCATGGAGCCAAGCACCGCGAGGAGCGGCTCCCTGGGCAAGGCAGGGGCGTCCCTGGGCCGGGGCCAGCTCCGTATGTGGAACATTTCCATGAACTCAGGGGGCTCCTCCATGGCTGGTGTCAGCCGGCCGGGAGCTGCCGGGAGCCTTCCCATGACGGGGATGGCTCCAGGGACAGCATCACCCGGCCCAGGGACAGCATCACCCGGCCCAGGGACAGCATCACCCGGCCCAGGGACAGCATCACCCGGCCCTGAGCTGCTCCTGAGCTCATGCTGGGGCTGTGCTGAGGCTGCTCTGAGTAATGCCTGCTGCTGCCAGCCTCCCAGCACCTGCTGCCCTGCCCCGCGCTCCTTCTGCCTGGGAGGGCACAGCTCCTGCCTGCCTTGGATTAGCTGCAGTTTCTCCTTGTGATGCCTTAAGAGTCCACCTAAAGAAACAGAGGCCAGACAGGAGTAAGGAAATAAAGGTGGGGATTTATTGGAAAGGCCTTCAAGGTACTCCTGGGGAGCCAGAAGCTGCTGCCCAGATGGACCCCGAGATGGACAACAGGTCATGAGCTCTTTACACCTTTATAGGTTTGGTTCATTTGCATCTCAGGGTTCATTCTCCAATTAAAGCTTCAGTTAATGATGGAATTGCCCTCAGCTTGCCCCCCTATCAGAGGCTTTTGGTTGATACTTTTTGGGCCCAGGAGGGGCTGGGTGTCCTTGGAGAGCAGCCCCGGAGAGGCTTTGTTGTGTGTGCCCAGCACAGAGAGCAGCACTGAACAGGGAACAGGAAACTCCAGAGTTACACACTGGGCACTGCAGGGTTTGGAAATATCAAAGTTAAACCCTGAGGCATCACTCACAGGCATGCAGAGAGCACACATCTGCTCAGCAGGGACGTGCTTTTCCAAGACCCTCTTCCCTGCACTGTGATCCCGTCCCAGCCGGAGCCAGGAATCCTTCAGCCCGGAGCCTTGCTGTGCTGACACATCCACTGTCACCACAACAGAGCAAATCCTGCTGCTTGGGGGTTTTTAATCCGGCTTCAAGCCAGGAAGTGCTCAGTGTTTCCCTTTTCTAAAGGGTTTGGGCCACGTCAGGTCCTGCAGGGACAGGGGCTGTGCACACCCAGGGCCTCGGAGGGGGATGCCAGCAGGATGAGTTCCTTCTCCAGCTGAAATGAGTGAGATCCCACCCAGGTGACACCAAGCTACCACGGAAAAGCATCTCCCACCCCTCATGGGACTCCCCTTTGCTGCTCCATCCCAGGAGCAGTGGTGCCCACCAAGGATTGCTTCGTGTGTAGGTCTTGACCCTGTCAGCTCAGGCAACATCTGAACCTCCCCAGCCCACGGACCTCAGGAAAACAATCCCGGCACAACCTCTCCGTGCTGCCACTTCCACTTCCACATCGTGGGGGTCATGTTGCCATGCTGGCTTTTAGCCACACTGTGGTCTGGGGCACCTGGGTCTGGAAGAGGGACCTTTCTCCATCCACAAAACCCTGCTGGAGCCCTCCAGGAAAGGACAGCCAAGGCAAAGCTGATGCGTCCCCACTGCCTCTTTGCAGCCTGGGTTGTTTTATTTTCCTCTTGCCCCCTCTCTCCTGCAGCACAAAAGGACATTCTTGTACCCAAGTATTTTCTTTCTGCATTTTTGCAGCGTGAAGCAAAGCAGGAGGGGTGAGGGCGAGGAAGGGGATTGAAAAGTTTGGGGGAAAAAATCTCACATGGGGCTTAGTTTACAAGGGACAGCTGAGTGTATAAACCCTGTCTCCAAAGAGGGTTGTTAGGAGCTTTTCTGGCAGCGTTTCCCCTCCTGCCCCCAACTTCTGGCTAAGCTGCTCGGAGGGAAAACAAGGAATCAGAAGGTGGGGGGAGTTTTTTTGAATGTTCCAAAAGTCAGAGGTAAAAAAGCCCCCTCTGTGAGACCCAGAGAGGCTGGTGGAGCTGAGCAAACAAACCTGGGTGGGTCAAGTTCTGCAGGTGGGGGTTGAGCATTTGTGCATCTGAGCCATCGTTACTGGAAAGAGCAAATGATCCCAGAGAGGGACACACATCCCTCTCACACCATGAGCTGGTGACTGGTGTGGATGGGGATCCCAAAGCATCCCAGGCCCTGAGTGCTCTTGAAATTCACTGTGAGTCCCCATCCCAGGCAGTTCTGCTGGGGACTGATTTCCCTTGGATGAGCAGAGGATGGGTGCCAAGGTAAGATGCCTTGGCTGACAGATTCCTGGTAACCCCACCTTCCCTCTTCTCCATGTACTTCCTTTATCTGCAGTGGGACTGAGACTCCTGATATTTCAATAATTGGGATTGCAGCACCCAAATCAGGAGGCTCCAGTCTAAAGATATGGGAAATGAAAATGCAGTTTCTGGGATGCTGAAAGCTTTTACTTCCTTCCTGCAAGTGTTGTTCATAAAACTGAGCGATGCCAGCTTGTCTCACACCAATATCAGATTATTTCTTATCCTCGGGCTATGGGAAGCCAAAGGCCTGGTGTTTGCACTGGGCTTTTCTTCTGGTATTGATATCATCTCTGGATCTCAGCAAGTCTGTCAGCCTCAAGATAAAATTAACTGTCAGGCCTGTGGTTCCAGTGTTTAATTTGGGGGCAGTGCTGGGAAGCAGGGAGGATGCAGGAGGATCTGGATGCTGCCCACCACCCCCACCAAATATCTTTAGAACTGTTAATAATTAATATAACCCTGATTTTATTTTTTGTTAGGTGTCACACTGTAACGTGTTCTCATCCTGTCCCAGAGCAGCACTAAAGCTGTGAAAACACAGCTCCTAAATCTGCATTTCATTTGCATCTGGTGTGGGTGCACCCACAGGTATGTGCCCAGCACCTCAGCTGAGACAAGTGCTTATTAGGAACACGTTTGCTGGGAATTCCCAGCCCTGTCCACATGGATCCCTCGTTAAACACCACGGGCTGCAGGGAGGGATTGCTGCCTCGGGCTCTCTGCGAGATCTCTCAGCGCCACATGCAATAAATGTGGTTTTAATAAGCAGTCATTAATGAGTGGACAATAACAGCTTTATTAAGCTTAAATTAAAGGCATGCTTGGGAACCTTAAGCTGAGATTAGATGGTGTAATGGAATATACTGGGACTTGGCATTTTTAAGGCTCCTTGCAAGCCACTGGGGGTGGGGGTGAGGGGGAAGGTGCTTTCCCTGGAGCCTGCTCCTGCCCTGGGATCTGGGAGCTTGTTCCAGTGCTGGAGCACCCTTGGGAGGAGGGAAGCAGTGGAACACACAGCCAGTGTTCCTGTGAGGGAGGCTGGTGCAGGGTGAGAAAACTGCCTGAACTTTCTGCAGTGCTGCCTAAGCCTTGCTTGCAGCAGGAGTTTGGGAAGAGGGAGAGGTTTCAGCCCTGCTGAACTGTGCCTGTTCCCCTCTGTTCCCTGCAGCATCCCGAGAAGGGAGGTCCCTGCCCTCCTCCCGCCTGGCAGTGCGCTGCAGAGCTCTGTTTGTGTCCCGTGTGTCCCCGTGGGTGGGCACTGCCTGCAGACAGCCTTTTCCATGCTGCTCAAACTCCTGTGGGAGCTGCAGCTCCCTGAACGCTCCCAGAAACCGCAGCACTCGATTTGGCTGCAGCTGCTTAACCCCTGCCCCCCGAAACCCTGGGGACAGATTTCATGCCCAGGGCTGTGTGTCTGGGGGGCTGGGTTGGAAGTGTGGGGTCAGGTGCCTCTCGTGCTGCCCTTGCACTCAGTGAGCTCAGAAAACAACCCCAGGGCCACGCATTGCTTTGGGACCCGAGCGAGCAGGCGGGGGCTGAGGGATGCCACAAAGGAATCCCACTCCTTATCAGATGGTGATAAACCCTGGTGCAATACCAATAACACCTAGGCACAAATATCCAAAGTGCATTAAGCACCGGGGTCTGGCTGGAAAAATCTCAGGACAACCTACAACAAACTCCAAGCCATTGGAAAGCTGTTTGCTGGATCCTGTCCCGCTGCAGTTTCAGCATCCCTGCATCCTCCCAGAGACTGCACAGCTCTGCAGTTTGCTTTCTTAGGTGGGTTACTTTCCATTCTGGCCTGCCTTCCTGGCACAGCTTGCTCTTACAAACTGGTTTTCAAGCCTGCAACCATCAGCTCTGGTCCTCCCCAGAAATATCCAGCCCATGGATGCATGTACCTGGCTGTATACAGGGTTTGGGTTGTGTGTCCAAGGCTGTGACAGAGCTGACTTTGGAGGTGGGCCAATGCAGGTAAACTCAGCCCTATCCTGAGTCCAGACTGTGCCCAGTATCCCTTCCCAGAAAGGCAGGCCAGGACTGCTGGTCTCTGCTTCCAGAGACCTCGGGGTAACCTGGGAAATGACTCTACGTTGGTCTGAATCAGACCTTCCCCCGAGCCCAAATCATGGGACTTGCATCAGCTCTGTTCCCTTAAATCCACTTATTGTGTCCCTCTGACCTGGACCCCTTGAACTCCCTCTGCTCCTCTCCTGCTGCCTCTCAACCCTCCCAGTCCCAGCTGCATCCCCAGCCAGCCCTTGCTGCCCTCTTCCAGCCTCCCCTACCATCTGCATTTTGTTGCTTCATTTACTCTCCTGATATTTTTTTCCCCCATTTACTTCTGAGAATTCACATCATCCCCAGTTCCCTCTCCTCACTGTAATTGGATGACGGTGTCTCCAGAGTCTGAAATACAAATTGTACTTAGGAACAGAATTGTTAAGTTGAGCTGAGCCAGCCCAACGTGTCACACACACATGTCCAAGCTCAGGTCTGACTCTGATTGCTCTGCCAGCTCAGAGAACACTTTGAAATCAGTAATGATGCTGTGAGATGAGATTTGAGCAGTGAAGGGGCTCTGTCTGTTCCTCCTGACATCTGTCAGGACAAAATGAACTTCATTCTTCCCTGAATTCATCAGCTCCTTGCCAGGGATGAACGGGATCCAGCAATGAGGATTTGCTGAGTTGGTTCCCTGAATATTGCACTTTACAGAGAAACTGGTTGTGAATGTTTTAGCACCAAATGTTGCTCTGAATTGGCTGGAACATATGAGGTGTTTCTGCCCAATATTTCAGTGTTTGATGTGTAGGATGAGGAGGAACAAGTTCAAAATGAAAAGCATCCTGTTGGCTGGGCTTTTCCCCCTTCCACTGCATTCTGGATCAATGGGAGCTTAGTGAGGTTTCAAAGGCATCAAAGCCCCTGTGAGGGTGCTGTGCAAATACCACAAAATCCTTCTCCCTGCTCTGAAGGGGGAGCAAGTAGGAGAAAGGGGGATTTCCAGCCACTTTCTCATCTCACCCTGAGCCTGGAAACCCTGTTTTGGTGTTAGGAAGTGGCCAGGTCTGTAGGAAGAGTTGCTGCTGCCCTGCTGAGGGGCACAGAGGGTGCCAGGGCAGGGGCTGGTTGTGTGACAAAATCCTACAGCGTGAAAACACTCCGAGTCTCACCTTAGGTATCTCCATGAGCCCAGGCACCAGAATAATGGGAAAGGAGGATGTCTGGCTCGTGAGTGGGTCTTCATGAGCATTCTCGTGCCTTTAGGGCCATGCTCACTGCAGGGAGAGCTGCTCCAGCTTTCTGCTTTTCCTGGGAATTTGTTGGCACGGCTGTAAATGGGATTCCATTCCTAGCTCAGAAAGGGCAGGACGTGGCCAAGGGTTTCCTGGTTCAGTGGGGTTAACTTGAGTAAGGCTGAGCTGGAGAAGTTACTCAAAGTCCTTCTTCACACAGTCACTTGCTCATGACAGCTTCCAGAAGTGTTTTCTTTAGCATGGATCACTGCCTTTCTTCCCGATGGAGAAGTGTTGTGCAAGCCCCTGGGTCAGCACATGGAGCTTGGGACATCGGGATCAGGTCCTGCTGAAATGTTCCATCAGCAGCCTCTTCCCCTGCAAACATGCCTGAGCACTTTGCAGAATCCAGACCTGGACAGTGAGGATGTCTGAGCAGAGGATGGAGGCTGTGGACCTCAAAGAGTGTAGGAAGACCTAATTCAGGGCCAGGCTGCAGTTTCCTACCTCTGTGATGCCTCTGAGGAAACATCTCCCCAGCACAGAGCTGGGCTTTGCATCTCCCCTCAGAAGGGAACTTCCTAAAGCAACACAAGCTGTGAATCCTGGTGGGACTCAGCCCTTTGGCTCCAGCGTGTCTGGGGACTGCAGAGCTGGGGATTAGATAACTGCAAACCATCCCCATTTCACAGCTCACACTGGCTTTGATCAGAGAGGGAATGAAGCACACCAGGCTCCTGCAGGGGAGGGGAGAAAGGGGGTGGTGATCCAAGATGAAGCCTCAGATTTTTGCAGCTGAAGCACCTGAGCTCGCTGCAGGCTTTGCTGCTGCTTTGGGGAACTCTGACTCCCTCACTGCCTCAGTTTCCCCAGTGCTGGGGCTTTGCCAGTGCCCCCCACCTGCAGAGCTGCTTCCCAGCACAGGGAGGGCGTGGAGTGCTGGAGCCAGGCCAGAGGAGGCACCAGGAATGTCAGAGATCGGATGGAGCAGCTCTGCTGGGAGGAAAGGCTGGGAGAGCTGGGACTGTTCAGCCTGGAGAGGAGAAGCTTCAGAGTGATCCAGCTGTGGCCTTCCAGTGCCTGAAGGAGCCAACAAGGAAGATAAAGAGAGACTCTTTACAAGGGCCTGGGGAGACAGGACAAGGAGGAATGGTGGCATCAAGCTTTCAGAGAGTGGGTTAGATGGGAGAGTGGGGAGAAATCCTTCCCTGGGAGGGTGAGGAGCCCCTGGCACAGGGTGCCCAGAGCAGCTGTGGCTGCCCCTGGATCCCTGGCAGTGCCCAAGGCCAGGCTGGACGGGGCTTGGAGCAGCCTGGGACAGTGGGAGGTGTCCCTGCCCATGGCAGGGGGGGCACTGGGTGGTCTTTAATGTCCCTTCCAGTCCAAACCATTCCAGGGTTCTATGGAAGTGTAACTTGAGTGTCTCACTCCCACCTTGCTCTGCAGGGAGTCAGCAGGGACTGGGGCACCCCCTCTCAGGGATGCTGGGTGGGTTTTGGAGCTGGGGGGTTTCTTACTGGTGAAATGTGATGGTCCTGCACCCACAGGTCCCTGCTCCAGCCCCAGCTCCAGCACAGCTCTGTGCAAAAGCCAGACCCTCCCCAAACTTCTCTTGGGCTGTTTTTCCTTTGGAATAGAGGAGGGAAAGGGAAATTAAATTAAGTTGCTTTTTGTCTTGTGATCAGAATTTGCTGCTACTTGACTCTCAACTAAAAAATTTCCTCAAATCGAGACTTTTTCTGCTTATGCTGCCCTTGAAAAGACATTGACTGAAGGTGTTGGTCTTGCCCTTGCAGATGCTTCTACTGCATCCAGAAAGGGGGAAGAGGGAACAAATAGCAGGAAGAAGAAAGAAAGAAAGAAAAAATAAGAATTAAAGAGAAAAATAGGGTTTAACCAAATCTGAAGAAGCTTGTCAGGGTGGGAATGAAACCCCAAAGCATCACAGCCCCAGCCCCAGCCCTGTCCCAGCCTCTTTGATCTCTCCTGGTGCCAATGTCCTTATCTCTAGGAAAGACATTCCTGTTTCCTGACTTGTTAAGCTCTTGGAAAGTCCATCCCTGTCTGCAGTGGTCTCCAGCTTGGGCTGCTGTGTTTTGCCTGGTTGCTAAGCTTGTCTCATGCATGGTTAATGCCTGATGAGATCATGGTGCCATTTAGCATTTCATGGATAATTCAGGGTTATTCATTAGAAAAACCAAGAACAAGCAGGTGTATTCATAGCCTGCCTTCATGGAAAAAAGAGAAACAACAACCTTGGGAAACGCCATGAATTATTCAGTGGAGACCAAAGGGCTGCTGGAGTTGGGGGAGCACGGGGAGATGGAAATTGCTTTTCAGAACAGCTAAATCTTAAAGCTTTTTAGGCCATTAACCCTGCAAATGTGGGTGGTTGAGTCAATCTTAGTGAAGAGAGGCTCCTGCCTCCCAAGAGAATGGCCAGGAAGGGGATTTGGAGGAAGGTTTTGTGTTTATATTCTGTGGTGGGTCAGTGGAGGAGAGAGCAAAGGAGCTGGAGAGCAGGAGGGCAGGCACAGAGATCTTGTCCTCCCTCCTTTGCAGGGACCTGAGCTGTTTTCTGTCCAATCTGCAGGCAGAAGGAGTGGGATAAACCCAAGGAAGGGTTAAAGGTGTGGGATGCACCAAAGGAAGCTTTAAGGAAGCTTTAAAGTGATGCTTTGAGAAGCAATCTAAAAACAGAGACCAGACAGGAGTAAAGAGAATAAAGGTGGGGATTTATTGGAAAGGCCTCCAAAGGTACCCCTGGGGAGCCAGAGGCTGCTCTCAGAATGGACCCCAACAGGGCACCAGTTCCTCACACTTTTATAGGTTTGGTTCATTTGCATCTCAGGGTTCATTCTCCAATTAAAGCTGCAGTTAATGATGGAATTCCCCTCACCTTGCCCCCCTCTCAGAGGCTTTTGGTTGATACTTTTTGGGCCCAGGAGGGGCTGGGTGTCCTTGGAGAGCAGCCCCGGAGAGGCTTTGTTGTGTGTGCCCAGCACAGAGAGCAGCACTGAACAGGGAACAGGCAACTCCAGAGTTACACACTGGGCACTGCAGGGTTGGAAAATATCAAAGTTAAACCCTGAGGCATCAAAAGAGCTGCCTGTTCTGTGGGGTGTCAGCCCAGGGGTGCTCCCTCTCCCGCTGCCTTCCAGGGCACAGCTGCTGAAATGTCCCCTGGGGACAAACTGGCCTTGGGTGCTCTGCTGGCCTCACGGACCCAGCCGGGCTCGAGAATCGCCCTTGGATGAAAACCACAATCTTGAGTGTCTGATGCCTGAATGCAAAGTGAAAGTGCTGCCTGTCCAGGAAAAATATCCATTTGTGATGTGGCCTGGGGAGAAAGGGAAGTGTTGACACTTGTTGGGTAATAAAGGAACAGTGAACAAAGTTTTATCATTCACTGATCAAAGTGGTATTTCTCAATTTTCAGGTTTTGGTCATTTTATTTTCCTATAAAACAAGTCCAACACTCTTAAGGAAATCAGATGCTTTTGATGAGCTTTTTCCAGTTAAATGAAGGCACAATCTTCCCTTGGAAAAATGGTTTGATGGATATTTTTCGAGCTGTCCTAGCAGGGATTTCTGCAGTTCAGCTGGGAGGGAAGAAGTTCTGCAGAACCATGGAGCAAAGCAGAGCGCAGTGTCCACAAAACAAATCCACAAGCACCAGAGGTTTGTGTCCAAAAAGGAGACAGAGGAACCCTGTAACTTTATTCAAATAAAGTGAGAGGCCATGGGGCATTTCCCCTGGGGTCTCTCAGATTTTTGGAGGATGCAGCCTCCTTTTTTATCTTGATTTCCCTCCCACATTTCCCTCTCTCTTTCCCCACTGGCTGAGGTACTCGAGAGGTACAGACTTCCTGGAACACCTAAGGTTCCCTTCTAATATATAACCTCCCTTTATTTTTAGTTCTTATTGAATTTTATGTTTTTTCCCATCGTTCCTTTCATCTCTCAATATCCAATTTCATCTATCAGCAGACCTGCAGTTCGTTCATAGAGACAAATCTCCTTCCATTCATCAATCAGTGGAACCCTTCCCATTGTTCCTTTTTATCTCTCAGTGCTGATTTCATGGGCCAGCAGGCCCAGAGCTTGTTTGTAAAGCCAAGTCTGTCATTCCTGTCACCAGGAACTCTGGCATTCCCAGAGCCTGGAACCACAGCTCTTGCATTCCGTGTTGGATTGCCCCAGTGCTGGTTTTTCTGGAGTGTTCAGACTGCAAATCCCGGGGGGAAATCCCAGCCTGGGGAACCGGGGGCTTTGCCACGTGCACCCTGTGTGCCCTGGGGCTCCTCTGCAGGGTGGGTTATTCCCAGGGTGGCTTTGCTGGGTGCACAGGGAGTGGGAATGGAGCAGGAAGGGCTGTTTTCCCCACTGGAATGTGGGTCTGCAGCTCCCCCAGAGCAGCCTGGGCTGACCTCATCCTCTGCAGCTGCCCAGAGCCATTTGGAGATGACAGGCGTAAAAACTTAGGCTTTATTAATTCTAGGAGCTGGAGATGCTGAAATTTTCCACGCTGATGGCTGGACCTCAGTTGCTGTTGTTTCCACCATTATTTTTTCCTCCTTCCTCAGAAGCAAAGGCTCCAGGAAACCTCTTTGGCCCTGGTGGAAGGGACCAAGGTGTGGCAGCTCACTGTCACTGTCACTGTCACTGTCACTGTCACTGTCACTGTCACTGTCACTGTCACTGTCACTGTTGTAATGTGGATGAGTAGAAAAACCACCCAAGTCCAGGTCAGTAGAAAAGGTGGCAAAGCCCCATTTAATGGCTTTTTCCTGAGGTTTTTATATGTTGATTCACAAGGTGAGCTGGATGACATAAAGTAATTGGTTCTCTGGCCATCCACCCCTCGAGGGGGTTGGCCCAACTCTGGCACATCCATCCCCAAGTGTTTTTCTATTTGAAGCCTTAACAATCTGGGAAAAACAACTGCAGGTGTGGATATTGATAACCACTGGTAACTTTTAGTTAACTTGCATAGGAAAGACAGAGCTCTCACAAAATGCTAGAGAGCTGAAGAAATTCACTGCTGAAGCTCTGTCAGCATCAACAGCTCACCTGGAAGGACTCGCCATTTATTTCTTTAATTTTGATAATTGGGAGCTTTAGTCACAAAATCCTGGGATGGTTTGGGGTGGAATGGAACTGAGAGATCATCTCCTTCCAATCCCCCGCTCTGGGCAGGGAACTTCCCAACTAAATCTTGTTGTTCCAGCTTTGCCTTGGACACTTCCAGGGACGGGGCAGCCACAACTTCTCTGGGCACCCTGTGCTGGTTTTACTGAAATCTTGAAAGTCATTTGCAGGAGGAGCTTCCCTAAAACAGAAGGGGCCTTTTGGGGCAATGTAAAGGAAAAGAGGCAAAAACCATGGATGGAGAGCCTGCTCATGCTTGGATGAGAGATGCCAGCACTGCCAGTGGTTGTTCTCCCTGAACAATCCCACCCACTCTGAATTTGAAATAAACCTAAAAGCTTATTTGGTGAATACATTACTGAAATTGCTTTTCTCCATGGGCTGGCTTGTGGCTCCCCAGGTCTCGATGGGGAAATATGTGTAGGAAGGGAGAAGGGGGTGCCTGTGTCTGGATTTTATCTGTGTGCCTCTATTTTACACTCAGTTCCTGCAGGGACAGATGCTGGAATGAATGCCCAGGAAGTGGAAGATCTTTCCAATCCCTTTTTTTCCCTCAGGAGTTTGTTTGTGTGAACCCAGCACATGCCTGCTCTCATTAGAGGCAGGTTTAATGTCTCTTTTTTCTTTCTGACAAATAGTAAATTCACTAAAAAATGTGGTGGAGAAATGACTCACAAATACCAGGCTCGTTTGGCAAGTACATTTCAGCCAGAAAGAGGTTTGGGGTTTTTTTGGGTTGTTTTTTTTTTCTTTTTGATGTAGAAATGTTTTGCTTTGACATTTTTCAAAACAAACCCTTTTGACCCTTCTTTTTTGTACAGAGGATTTTCAAGAAGTGACCAAATTAAGAGAATAAAATGTTCTACTAAATTAAAAGAATAAACTACCAAATAAAAGAGTGAATCAAAGTGAAACAGAATGCTGTTTTAAATCAGTGAAAATATTAAGCTGACCCAGTTTTATTTATATTTGGATTTTTTTCCTGAAAACTCTCCCAAGAGCCAATTACTTTTGACCCAAACTGCAAATTTCTCCTGCTTTATTTTTTTTTCCTTCCTCTGCTTAAAACCACCAAGGTCACAAACCTATTATGTTCAGCAAAAAAGCTCCACTCAGATTATAGTCATGAACTCTTTGCTGTCTGATTTCTCCAAGGGAAGCCAGCTCGCTCCCACCTACATGTTTTAACTTCTTTTCTGACTGGGCAAACCCACTCTGAAGGCAATAATGGTTAAAAAAAAAAAAAAAAGATAATAATTAAAAATGACTCCTGCTTATAGGGGCTACCTTGAAATTAGTGGAGTTCTGGGTGTTTCCCAAATATTTTGGACGAGGCTTGGAGCAACCTGGTGGAGTGGAAGGTCTGTTTTACACACTGCTCGTGGCAGCGGGTTGGACTGGAAAGGTCCTTTCTGACCCAAACCCTGGTGGGATTCTGGGATTTGCTCCAGTGCTGGTTTGGAGGCTGTTGGAGCTTTTCATCCCCAACCTCCAGCATGGAATTTTGGGCAGGTTTCCTTCAGGTTCAGCCCCCCAAAAATTCCCTCTGGGCCCACCCAGCCCCATGGCTGCTTTGAATCACCCCCAGCCTGCAGAAGGGGGGTGATGTCAGCCCTGCAGAGCCTCCTGTCCACCCAAATTTCCCCTCTCCAGCTCCTTCCCTGCCAATTCCCAGAGCCGGGGCTCAGGCGAGCGACAGCCCAGCCGTGTCCCACGGAGCTGGGATGAGCAAACCTCAGCCCCCAGCCCCTCTGTTCTCCCCACATTCCCAAACTCCACGTGAAAACAGCTGAAGGGTTGCTCTGATTTGCTTTCTGATTCGTTCTTTTCATTTGGCAGTTTATTTTTTTATATTCAGTAGAACGTTTCATTCTCTTAATTTGGTCACTTCTTGAAAATCCTTCCCACAAAAAGCCTGGGGCTGCTGCTGTCACCTCATGAAACATCGACCTCTCCAGACCAACACCACCCCATGGCATCTGCAGCTTTTTGGGGGGGGTTTAAGCTCCTTCCCCAAGTGCATGGACCCATCAGAAAACTTGGGCTTGACAGAATTTTCAGGAAGTCTTAAATTCCGCCCTCTGTGAGGTTTCCCAGGTCAGGTATACAAAGCCTGACCTGTGTGAATAATGGTTTCTGTGGTTTACAAGCAGCTCCTAAAAGCTTAATAATTAAGAAAGTGCTTGTGGCTCAGTCCAAATAATTCTGTTGATTTTTCTCAGCTAGTAAAAAATCTGAAGTGTTTCTTATCAAACCAAGACTTGTTTTGGTCCGTGGGGAATTTTTTTTCCTGTTTCTATTCCCATTCTTTCAACTAAATTTAAAAGGTGAAAATTTAGAAGTGGCAATCTACTTGGAACTGGAAAATCATAGGCATGAGAGGAACCAGCCCAGTGCCTAGGTTGGTGAAAAAATTCAAGGGGCCTATTTTTATTCCTTCAAAATTGCTTCCTTTTGGAACAATTTGCAAACAGCCTGAACTTGAGCTATTTATGAATCCTCCAGAAGGTTTCAGGGCAAAATGGCACATAGGTGTAGCCAAGGTAAGCCCAGCCTGCCTTTAATCCTCCTTTCAGTCTGCAGGTATCAGTGATATTCCAGTGGCTGCAGGATGTCTGTGAGTGGTGTGACACCCATTTTTTGGGTGATTTTTCTGGCCTTTCCTGTTTTTCTCCCTGGGTTGGCAGGAGAAGAGCATTCTGTCGGGGCTGGGAAGATGAAAACAAGGGAAACTTTTACTGGTGGCTCGAGGCATCCAAAACAAATCATTTGTGTGGTGATTTGGAGCCGGAGGTGTGTTAAACGAGGGCAGCTCAATGGGGGCATTCACAGGGCAGCCCAAAGCCCTGCCCGGGGAAGGTCTCCAGGATTCTCAGAGCTGGAGGTGGCACAGCCAAGGAACAGTCCCTGCTCTCCCTCCTGCTTCATCTCTGGGCTCTGCTCGGGAGTTGGAGCAGCCTGGGAGGAGGAAAACGGAGCCAGAGCCTGCCAGGTGTGCAGGGAGGGAACACACGAAGCCCTGGGCTGCGGGAGGAAAGCAAAACAAGGTTCCACCTGGATCAGCTCCGGAGCAGAGAAGGTGTTTTGCTGTTTTACCTCTCTGCTTGTGTGGGTGAAGCCCTTGCAGGCAGGAGGGTACCTTTTCCAAGGGATGGAGTGCCAGGACAAGGGGAAACAGCTTCAGAATGACAGAGGGCAGAGCTGGATGGGATATTGGGCAGGAATTGTTCCCTGGGAGGGTGGGCAGGCCCTGGCACAGGGTGCCCAGAGCAGCTGTGGCTGCCCCTGGATCCCTGGCAGTGCCCAAGGCCAGGCTGGACGGGGCTGGGAGCAGCCTGGGACAGTGGGAGGTGTCCCTGCCCATGGCAGGGGAGGGATGGGGTGAGCTCTAAGGTCCCTTCCATCCCAAACCATTCCATGATAACAAAGCCAGGATTTGAGTTTGGGCTCCACAGGACAACAGAGATGGGAAAACACCTGATTGTTCAAAGCCAAAGGGGCCAGCTGGAGAGAAGTCCTGCACAGAGCAGCCTCCTGGTGAGATTATCTGAAAGGCAAAGTCACCCCAATATTCAGCTCCTTTGCTGGAGTCAGGTGGAGGGAGAGCTGGATCCCAGCACCCCCTGACAGGAGCATTGGTTTCATTTGAGCTGAATGTAGACTGTGAGTGATCCCCAGCCCTGTGTTAACCCTCCCTCAGAACCACGTTCTGGTGATTCTGACCCTATCCCAGAACGAGCCATCTTTGATTTATAATTATCTGTCTCTTTACCAGCCTAAAAGAAAAAAAA
>VXAC01000338.1:175114-189664 GCA_013399225.1 Rhipidura dahli | reverse complement strand
AAAAAAAAAGGAGGGGGGAGGTGACTTGGGAAAGCACCAGGTGCCTTTGGTACTGAATGGAACTGAAAACATCTGCAGTGAACCCTGGGATCTTCCTTTAGACCCATTGGGTTCTGCAGCGTAGCTAAAGCTGCACCTGGCAGGAATGAAGGAGATGGGAACAATTTGCTGTTCAAGCACAGGGAGGGGGAAGATGAGATGAGAGGGATCCTAAGCAGGGAGGAAGAAATTGTTTTCAAATGGAAGTTCCCTGTTAGAAATGTCCAAACTGGATATTTCTCCTCTTGCAAGGTTCTGGCAGATCCTTTTCAAAAGGAAGCCTGAAACCTTTTAAAGAGAAATATCAAAGGAAACACTTTTTTTTTTTTTCTTTCCCTGACATTTTTTCACAGAACTGAAATATATTCCTTGACAGACTACAAAGTGATCCAGATCCTCCATCCAAATGCAAATGGGCGTTTAGGAGCACTTACCAACATATCAAAGAGCTCTGGGCCAGGCCTCTCTTTTTACTTCCACTGCAGCTGCTGCCATTCCTGTCAAGAAATGTGAAAACAGAGCAGGGAAAATGACTCCTAGTGTGGTTTTTTGGTGCTGATGCTTTGGAAGAGCTGCTCTACATTCCCTGTTCTGAGTTTATTTGCTGGCTGAAATGGCTGGGTTCGAGAAAGGCTCTGGCTGTGATGTGGGTGTTTTTTTCTTTTGGGAGCCTTTGGAAAACTCCCTTTGAGGGTGTTGAGGCAGGTGGGGTGGGAAGCCCTGCCAGGTTCACATTGCAATCCCTTATCACAGGAAAAGCAAGAGCAGAGCAGGGTGGGAAAGGACAAAGCAAAGTGACAGCAAAATGTCCCAAACTGCTGGCAGGGGGTTGTCTTTGGGAATGCTGTCCTGGAGGAGGAGATGGAGCAGACCCACCCAGGCTGCCACGTGCCATCCCCAGGTGTTGCTGCAGATTGCAAACGTGTGCAGGAAAAACAGGCAGCAGCACAAATATCTGATCAGCTTTCCTGGGAATTCATGGCAACGCTGTGCTCTGGGACAGCTTTGCCCCTCTTAACCCCCACTGTGTGCCAGAGGGATGCTGTGACTTGGGAGTAACTTAAAGCACAAGGTGGGGGTTTCTTCTGAGTGACTCCAGGTGCACCTGTTGCTGTACCAGGGAAGGTCTGTGCTCTGTGGAACAGAAAGAGCCCAAAATCCTCTCTCAGCACACCTGCAGAGAAACACCAGCAATAAAATATCCCTCTTTCCTTCCCAGGGATTGTCTTCTGCAACTCCTTCTCAGCCACATTTGCCCCATTCCATTTAAGCTGAGCTCCAGGTTGGTGCTGAATTATCTTTGCTGTGTCTGATAGGGATCAGGCAGAGGTTGTCCTGAAAATCATAGAGATTGTCATTCCAGAGTACCCACTGCTTGTCAGTTTTACCTTTTCACACAAATGAGATTAGAAAGACCAGGAAGACCAGAAAATGGTTCTCTTTTAGAGAAGAAACAGCCAGTCAGGAATTTGTGTCAAGTCTTATTTGCTGTAATTTGCCTGACCTTGTGCCTGATGCTTTTACCAAGTACTGAAAGGGGAGCTGGGTTTACTGAGCTCATTTTCCAAAGTCTGGAATCTCCTTTGTTTTATGTGTGTGTGTGTTCATATATTTTTTATATTATTGAGTGTGGCCCAGGACAGCAAACCCACATCATTTCTTTCCCCCTCCTAATGGCATCTCTCTGGAGTCCTGATTTTTTGAGCTATTCCAAGAATGCTGCCGATGTCTGTGCTGCGGATGGACAGAAAACTTCCCCTGTCAATGGCCTTTCCAGCTCCTCTGTGGTGGCTGGAACATTTTGGTAGCCCTTAGCAGCTCATATCAAAGAAGGGCAGGAGCATCTAAGGAAAGACCTCACCTGTGTGTGTCCACGTGGAATAATTCCTGCAGGAGAGGAGGAGGAGGAGGTGCTGGCTCCTTCAGTCCCCACCAGCTCACAAAGCCTTGCAGTGATGTGTGAGAATCATTCCTGGGACGAGTTTACAAATTGTTTAAGAGTCTAAGCCCTAAATCCCATTAGGATTAAAGGCTCTGAGACATTTGGGAAAATGTTACCCTTTGGGAGCCAAAAAGAGCCGTGATTTTAGGCTTCATCCTCCAACCTCAGCAAAGGATTCACTTCATCATCATTCCAGCCAAACCCTGTCTGCTCTGGGCACTGAAGAGCTCTGCCTGCTCCATTCATCTCTACCTAAAGCTGTATCTCCCAGCAGTGATGTGGGAATCAGCTTCCCAGGAGGAGTTCAGAAAACAGAACAGTTTGGGCTTTTCTCTGTTCATCTTTCGAACACAGGTCTGAAAAACTCAAAAGAAGAAGAGGGAAAAATGTTAATCACACTTTGCCATGGGACATAATTCCCTGAGCAGGCTGGAGGTGTTGGATGGATCCAGACCTGTGGTTAACCTTCCCCAGTTTTCCAAGGTGTTTGGGACCAGGATATATTCAGGTCACTGGCTGCACATATGAGGAACCTGGGATAGTGGGAGGTGTCCCTGCCCGTGGCAGGGCTTGGTACTGGATGATCTTTAAGATCCCTTCCAATGCAAACCATTCTGGGATTCTGGGATTCTGTGGAATTGTTTTGGTGTGAAAATCAGGTTGTCACAGCTGGCTGGTTCTCAGGCTTTGGGTTGGGACAGCAGGAGCAGCTCACATTCCTCAGAGAGCTCCCCAGGACATCACAAGCCCTGATGCCACCCCATGGAAGGGCTGGGAGATGTGCCTGCCCCAAAAACCCACCCAGGATACACTGGGACATGAGCAGGAGCCTGGGAAGCCTCTTTTCCCAGCTCCACCAAGCTCTGATGGTAACAAGGCCCTGCTTTTATCTCTGTGGGTATTAACACCACTATAAACTCCCCAACACTGGAGTTCCCATAAAACTGAGGTGGGACTCCCGAGAAATGGACACTTCCCAGCTCTTGGAAATAGTGCAGAGGGGTTTTTGTAACAGCTACAACTGTAATTTAAAGAGAGAAAGAGTGGTATTCCAAGTATTTTGTCTTTAAAAGGAAATACTGAATGTCTTATGGATAAGACATTAACCCAGGCCTCGACCACTGTGGTTGCTAAAGAGCCCTCGGCGCTGTTTGCAAGAGGGAAGGTGGAGGGTGTTAGTCTTGGATTCCTGCCTAAATTCCAGTTTAAGGAAATGCATCCCAACTACCTAAAGTTCCACCTGCGTTTTTACTGGCTCTGTATTCCCAGCCATGGATCAATAGGCCTGAATTCCTCTGCCCTTCACCAGTGAGAAAATGGCCAAAGCTCCAGGATGCGGCTGACTCAGCTGGGACTCTGCCATTCCTCCTGCAAACCCCTTGCTCCTGGGGCAGGATTTATGGTTTGTGTCTCCAGCCTTTATCTTTAGGCTTGTCCAGATGTGGAACAGGTCTCGTGGTGGAAACCTGGGATGCTTAATTGTCAAAAATAGAGGAGGAAAGGATCCAGCATCCCCACTCCGGCCACATCCCAGAATGGTTCCTGTGGCAGAAAATCCTCTTGGACCCTCACATCTCCTCAAGACTGGCTTCACTGCCAAAACCGTTTTTAATTACCCTTCCAGAGGTTGTTATCTCCAACAGCTCATCCTTTTAATGGGATAAATATCCATCCCCTCCTGCAGCAGGATCCAGCGTGGCACAGGCACTGCTGCATTCCAGCCCAAAGGTGGCCACACTGCAGCCACAGGATAAAGTGATCCCTGTAAAACGAGTTAAAAACAATCCTTCTGGATGGAAAATGGGAATATTTGAAGACATTTATTTTATCTTGCTTTGGTTTTAAAGATCACACACTAGCAGCGTGTGAAAAGGCATCATTTTTCTTCCCTGGAGTTATTTATGATCCTAATCCTGCTCCACCCTGCATGTTACAGATTGTGAGGCTTTTCAGTGAAATCATTATTGCTTTAAAAAGCAGATCAAATCCCATTTTCCCACCCTTTTTTTTCACTTCATCTTCTCTGCACCCAAGCACGGGCACATTTTAAAGGCAGGGATCAATTTACCTTCACAGCCACTCCCACAAACACATTTCAGGTTCCAGAGCGTGCAGGGAACTGTAAATACGAGAGACACTTTGTATTTGGATATAAATATTTTTCACACTTTGGCAGAGCATGTTTCACCTTGTCTCCATGAGTAACCATGTGCTGCCCTCTGCTATCCCAGTTTTGCATTTCAAAGTCGCTCCCGAGGGACATTTCCCAGCGCTCAGGGGGGTGGAGATGCTGAGAGCCCCAGTGTGAAACGAGGTGAGGATGGAGCTGGTTGTGCCCCTGGCACAGGGAACATGGGGTTTA
Organism: Rhipidura dahli; assembly: GCA_013399225.1. Taxonomy (NCBI): domain Eukaryota; kingdom Metazoa; phylum Chordata; class Aves; order Passeriformes; family Rhipiduridae; genus Rhipidura; species Rhipidura dahli. Next base: position 185,321 of record VXAC01000338.1, on the reverse strand, counting down.
ACAGGAATGTCTTTTGTTTGGTGGGGCAAATTGACTCTGAGGGCACAGGGTGCCCAGAGCAGCTGTGGCTGCCCCTGGATCCCTGGCAGTGCCCAAGGCCAGGCTGGACATTGGGGCTGGGAGCAGCCTGGGACAGTGGGAGGTGTTCCACTGGATGATCTTTAAGGTCCTTCCAACCCGAACCACTCTGGAATTCTGTGAAATATCAGACAAGGAACTTTACTGAAAGAAATGCTGGTGGGACTGGAAGCAAGGGGGGCTTCCTTGGAGGAGTCAGGCAGCTGGTGTGTGCAAGAGAGGGAACACATTTGGGCAAAGCACATTTTTGGTGAGTCTGTGAGTCTTGAGCATCCCATGGGATGGGAGAGCTGGTACTGTGGATACCCACGAGAGGAGGGGTGTTCTACCTTCACGTGGGGGCTGGAGGTGGTGTATTTAAGAGCAGGCTGAGCTGTGAGTGTGGCTGGTACAAGCTGACGTAGCTTTAAGACCAGAATAGGTTTCCATTTTCCACCTTCCAGGCGATCACGGAGGAAAGAGATTGTCTCATTTTTTCGTGTACATATATCTCGTCCCTGAGTTGCCAAGGCAACACTGTATATGTTTGCAGGCTGGAAGGATCTGGGGATGGAAAATGAAGCCAGGGAGTGGACTGAGGAGAGAAGTCCAGCAGGAACTTTCCCCATGACATTGTGGCCGATTGGCTAGCGCTAATTTAAACCGTTCTCCCGGGATTAGTCATCAAACCTGAGATTTTCATTTTTTTATTCTTTTACATCAACCACAGTCGCTCCTGGGAGGCTGCTTTTCGTGTCGAAATTAACCTCATGGAGGGGAGCCAGCAGGGAGGGCAATTCCATAGAAACACAAACAAGGTACAACATCTCATTCCGGCCGCTGGAAAGCCGAGCCCCCGGGGAGCAGCAGCTCCGTGGCAGTGCAGCCTGATGGGAGGCACCTGGATACCTGAGTTTTCCCCATGGCCACCTGATGCCTTAGGGTTTAACTTTGATATTTTTCAAACCCTGCAGTGCCCAGTGTGTAACTCTGGAGTTGCCTGTTCCCTGTTCAGTGCTGCTCTCTGTGCTGGGCACACACAACAAAGCCTCTCTGGGGCTGCTCTCCAAGGACACCCAGCCCAAACTGGGCCCAAAAAGTATCAACCAAAAGCCTCTGAGAGGGGGGCAAGCTGAGGGCAATTCCATCATTAACTGAAGCTTTAATTGGAGAATGAACCCTGAGATGCAAATGAACCAAACCTATAAAAGTGTGAGGAACTGGTGCCCTGTTGGGGTCCATTTTGAGAGCAGCCTCTGGCTCCCCAGGGGTACCTTTGGAGGCCTTTCCAATAAATGCCCACCTTTATTCCCTTTACTCCTGTCTGGTCTCTGTTTCCAGGAGGCCTCTTAAGGCATCACACTCCATGACTGTGTCTGCAGCTCCAGGACTTGTTTTTTTTTAGGATGCCTCAGGCACAGGGAGCAGCCGCTGCAAGGATCACCTGAAGAAGCACTGCTCATAGCTCCTCGTGCTGAGGAAGCTCCTGGCTGCAGCCTTGAGAGTCCTGTGGCACAACTGAAGGTTCTCAGAAGTTTCTTTTCCTCCCAGGGCTGGGGGGCATTGATTCCCAACAGATCTCACTGCTGCTGTGCCACGGCCTCAAGTTTGCAATTAGGGGCAGGAAGGTGGACATTGCCCCAGATTTGGAGCATCCTTTGGGTAGGGAAAGGAAGCAAACTCTGGGGGACACGGGAGCAATTTTGTGGATGCCTTGAAGAGCTGAAGAAGAACATTATTGAGAATAATCAGTTTCTCTATGTTCAGGCACGCTGCCCCACTGAGAAAGTCACAGAACCTTACTGTCTGCTCCACAGAGGGTTTTGGGGATCGAGCCTTTTAAATTCTTACTGATTTTAAGGTTTATTTGTATTACTGTGAGGGTGGGGAGGCCCTGGCACAGGGTGCCCAGAGCAGCTGGGGCTGCCCCTGGATCCCTGGCAGTGCCCAAGGCCAGGTTGGACAGTGGGGCTGGGAGCAGCCTGGGACAGTGGGAGGTGTCCCTGCACATGGCATGGGTGGGACTGAATGGGCTTTAAAGTCACTCCCAACATATTTTTGGGATTCTGCGCTGTAACCTGAACTGCCCTGGCAGGGACAGAGCCAGAGCTGTGACCACGCAGGCGCCTCCCATCCATCCTTCCCATCACTCTTTCCCCCAGTCCATCCAGCACTTTGACCCTCCATAGACTCTGTGTGTGTGTGATCAAAAAGCCCCTTGAGCTCTTCAAAGCGTTTTGGGGGTTTCCTCCAGCAGAAGTGACCTTTTCTCTCCCTCTTCCCCTGCACACCCCTGCCTGTGAAGTATGATTTGTGCAGCGACTGCAGAACGCCTGGCAGAGGGTTGGTGTTTCTGCTGGGCGGCTTCCCCCGACATTTTTCATCTCAAGCAAATAAATAAGGCAAGAACTTCCCAAGGGAAAGGGAAGCAGCGGAGGTGGCAGTGCCATTCCTGGTGGAAAGCTAAGTGAGGTTCAGAGAGGATGTCTGGCATGTGCATTTCTAATCTCATCCTTTGATTTCACTGCATCGAGGTTGGGCTTTTCATCTCTTTTCGTCAATCGCTTGAGAACAGAGTTATAAACAGACAAACTGCCTGGAATCAGTGTTCAAAAACCCTCCTCACACGTAACACAGGGCTCAGCAAGTGTGGGGAAGGAATTGCTGGTGCTAAAATCCCCCTGGGGTATTTCCCCAATCTCCCCCTGCCCCTCTCAGGTCTCTGGGCCCTTCCCTGCAGGTGACACTTGGCTGTGGGGCACAGAGGGCTCCGTCCATCCATCCTTAGGGAGAAGAGGCTTAGCGGGATTCGGGTGTCTCGGAGCAGCAGATGGAGGGTGGTTACAGCCAGAGTGGTTTCAGCTGTTGGGAAAGAGGCTGTAAAATATGATTCCCACCATTCCAGCCCTCTGGGCTCGGACTACATCAAATTGGGTATTTTGCCTCTGGCACAAACCAAAACCTGATGCGCCAGAGGATGGCAAAGCCCTGGCTTAATCCCTTTAATTGCTTAATACCACAGCCAGCAAGGAAATGTGTTCTGATCCCGTTAATCTTTGCTGTGAAAGGAAAGCTTTTGTAATTGTATCCATGGCTCACAAACCCCTGCTCTTCCCATAGCCTAAAACACACCCTTCCCTCGCCATCACCAACAGCAGCACCTTCAGCAGCTCAATGGGAGAGGAAAAAACCGCTGGTTTCAGCCTTTAAACCCCCCAAAATAAAGAAAGAGGCGAAGTACGAGGCCAGCCGAGGCCCAGCTCGGCAGGAGGGGGGAGCAGGATGGCACCGGGAGAGGCAAAGGGGCTGCTCCAGTCCAGGGGATGCTCCGGGGAGCTGCCTGGCTCCCTGCCAAGGGTTTTAGCCCCTCCAGTTTCCAAAGCAGCACACTTCATCCAGAGAGGAAGAGAGCAGAGGCTGGGAGGAGGGAGGGTGTTTCTGCTATTGAGCAGCAGCGTGGGGCTGTTTCTCTCGCAGCTGACAGTGTAAATGCATTTCCTGGCAGGCAGCTCGCTCTGTATTAAAATTCTTGATGAAGATTATTAAAGTGTGTTTATGAAAAGCCTGCGAGTGCTTCTTGGACTCCGAGCTGCCTTTCAGAATGACATGTTTGGGTGCGGGCTGAGTGCTCAGGGGTTATTAAAAGCAGCCTGGCCAAACCCAGCCACCCCCCTGGCTCCAGGTGGTATCTGTAGGAAACTGGATGGTCCCAGTTTGCTCAAACAGGGGACCAGCGTGGGGGGACTGTGGCCACTGCATCCCCAAAACCCTGCTGCAAATATGTTTGAGTGTGTTAGGTGATTTCAGCATGTGCTTCCGATCCCCCAGGTGGGTCAGGGCTGGAGTGAGCTGCAAAGGGATGCTGAGGAGTCCTGGGGCTGTGGTCACTCCATTTCCTCCCCTGATGGGGGCTGCAGGGGCAGCTGCAGTGGCCACCCCTGCACTGGGGCCAGCAAAGCTTTTGGAAGACATTCCATGCCAGAGGCAGAGCCCCAAATGCTGGACACAGACAAATGTCCCCGTGGCAATGCCACCTCCTCTGCCCTGTCACCCTGGCATCCTCAACCCCAACTCCCTCTTCTCTGTGCTCTTCCCTTTCCAGCCTGAGGTAGGATTTTTTTAACGTGGGAGACCAGGTTGTACATCTAAATATATGTCCTTAAAAAAAAAAAAAAAGTTTCCAAGAACAATGGTGGAAAGAACCCAAAAATGTGCTAAGAAGGATGAATGCATTAGGACTGGAGTCCAAGCAAAATATCAGAAGGGTGAATCAGAAAGAAGGAAAGGAAGGGGAAAGAAGTAGAAACGTATGGAGTTCTTAAAAAGCCATTTTTTCCTTTTAATGTTAATGGCAGCTTTTCAATTTGAGCTTTGAGTGCTGGGGAAATGTGTCCACTGCTGCTGCCTGGAGCTGTGCTCCGGGGGGATGCAGAGCCATTGTTGCAGTGACACGTTCAGTCTGGTTTCAGTCCCGCCCCATTCAGAAATACAGAACAGTTTGGTTGGAAGGGACCTTTAGAGGTCATATTCCTAGTGGAACATCCCTTAATTCTTTGAGCTCTTGCTCTGGGGTTTCCCTGTTGGCTCCTGCTACCTCTGGCTTGTCTCTGTAAAACTCCCTGTGTGTTGCAGCGTGCCCAGCACATCCTCCTGACCTGGGGGGGTCAGACACAGCAAACCTGGCATTGCTCCCCTCCTCCTTCCAGTCTAGTGTAAAGCTCTTCCCCCTGGGGAAAGCTGAGTCCCACCTGATCCTGGTGCCCCACAGGCTGTCCCATTAGTGCCAGCTCACAGGGAAGGGCTTCCCACTGCCAGAAGGCAGGGGCAGGAGGGATATTGGGAAGGAATCCCTCCTTGTGAGAGTGGTGAGACCCCAGCACAGGGTACCCAGAGCAGCTGTGGCTGCCCCTGGATCCCTGGCAGTGTCCAAGGCCAGGTTGAATGGGGCTTGGAGCAGCCTGAGATGGTGGAAGGGGTCCCTGGTGGCACTGGATGGGCTTTAATTCACTTCCAAACCATCTTGGGATGCTGTGTGTGGACTGAGCAGCCCAGCAGCCCAGCAGGATGCAACATGTGGGGGATGCTGAAGGTGCAGTGCCTTTCCTGGGGCAGGGACAGCCCTGTTTGCTCTGGCAGTGGCATCAGCCTGGGTTTAGGCTGGTTTCCTATGTCTGCTTGTGGTGTCTGGTGGTTGCTGCAAACTCGGCATCAGCCTGGGTGTCCTGGCAGATCTCTGTCCCCTCTCATGCTCTGGGCAGGCAAAACCCAAGTTGTCTTGTCCCTTATCTCTTCTTTTTTACTGTTGGATCTGTCCCTTCACTTCTCCTGCAGCTCAGACCCCTTCCCACCTTATCAGAGGTTCCAGCCTCAGGAGTGCTGATTGCTGAGGGCAGATGAAGAGGCCAGAAAACAAATATTACACAGAATCACACAGAATCACCAGGTTGGAAGAGACCTTCAAGATCATCGAGTCCAACCCATATCCCCCAACACCTCAACTAACTAAACCAGGGCACAGAGTGCCACATCCAATCTCTTTTTAAACACATCCAGGGATGGTGATTCCACCTCCTCCCCAGGCAGACCATTCCAATATTTTATCACTCTTTCTGTAAAAAACTTTTTCCATCCTAATATCCAACCTGTATTTTCCTTGGCACAGCTTAAGTCTGCGTCCTCTTGTTGCCTGAAAAAAGAGACCAACCCCCAACCTCACTGCAACCACCTTTCAGGTAATTGTAATAAATAATAACAATATTGTAATAAAATCTTGATTTTGGTCGCATGAAATGGGAAGAATGAGAGTCAGTGAGGGTGGAGTGGTGGCTGCAGGCAGAGGTGGGAGGAGAAGTGGGACATCAGGCCCAAATTCATACCCTGGTGACTGTGACATCCATCAGGGTTAAAGACAATCTGTGTCTCATTAATCATCTGGTGTAAACAGAGGGAGACTCACTGGAACACAGCGGTGTCACTGGATGAATGGCCTGGAGTTGGAAAATAAACATTTCAAGCTCTGTCTCGGCATTTATTTTTGCTGAATGCCTTCTCTGCACCCGGGTGTTCTGCTCACAGCGGGGCTGCCACTGCCCCGAACCCATCCCCAGCAGGGACTTGGGCTGCTGGGTGGGGAATGCACCAAACAGAGCGCAGGGAAAATCCTGGAGCAGCCACAGGGAGTGCCCGGGGTGCTTCTATGCTTTCAGTGTGAGCTGAAGGGTTTCTCTCTTGGTTCCCTTGGGGTTTAGCAGGTGGGAAGTGCAGCAGTGGGGTCAGGCTTGGGCAGGACCTTGTCCCTGGAATCAGAGCCCATGGTCAGCTGTGGTCCAGGGAAGTGGCCCTGGTGTGTCCATCAGATGCTCTCCTTGGTCACTGCTGGGTTTCCACAAACCTCAGCTGTTTTTCCTTCAAACCTCTCATCCCGGCTGGGCTTTTTTCCCTCCCCACATTCCCTCTGCACAAACCCACCAGGTGCGGCCTGGAATCCACGCTTACCCCAATCTTTATTGTGATTTATTAACGTGGTTATTGTACAGATGATTAGAGACATATTTGGGGAGATTTTGCCACCTCAGAGCAGACGTGGAGCTGTTCTGGAGCAGTTAATCCTTTACAAATATGGATTTAATCACGCCAGTATTTCACACACGATAACTGTCCTATCCAATGTAATGTTTAGCTCGTTATAAAGAATTTCATTTCAAGCTATTTTTTTTTTCCCACAGGCTCATTAACTTCTGCTGCTCAGGAGATATTAACAGAACCACAAGTGGGTGGCTCAGCTCCGATATCCAACCCTTCCACATCCCACAGGGATCCCAGCTGGTGCATTTGCTGCACAAGGATCTTCACAGGGAAAGGGATTTGCCCAGCCCGGAGCAGGTGAGTGGCTTTTGCTGCATCCCTGGACTTGTAACCTGATTATTTCTGCCATACCTCAGTACACCCTGTTCCAGCTTTGCCGTGCTGCCTGTTGGGGTTGTAAGAAGCTGGAAGTACAACTTATCCCCCCTGCTGTGCCATCAGGAATAATAAATTTCAGTAGAAATGTCATTTTGGGCTTTAGGGGAGAAGAAAACAAGCCCACCCCCCCTGCCCCCAGCTCAGCTATGCTTGGTAGGAAAATAAATGACATAAACTCTGGCTTTTCCTGTGCCTGGCCATGGCATCCAGCCTGGTTCCCATCCAGCCCATCAGCCATTCCCCGGGATGGGCTAGTTGCAGGAGAAGACAGGTCGAGAAAAGAAAGAATTTCCACTGGATTAAATTATTTGAGCTGGAAAAATAAACTCTTGACGCAGCTCGAAGCCGGTGCCTGCCCGGTGCCTCCCCAGCTGGGCAGGAGGTGCTGCCGTGCAGCAGGAGGGCTCCCTGCCCTCCAGGCTGCTCCGTGCTGAGCCAAGGAAATGCACAAGTGTGGGACCCCCCCAGTCCCCAGCACCCCCTCACCCTGTCCCCAGCGTGCCACTCCTTGCCCTGCTCCCAGTGCCCTGGCAGGGAAGGGGCAGCAGCCTCTGCCTCCGGAGCGCCCTGGCACGGAGCCCTCACTCTGCCACTGCTGGGAGCCCCCTCTGACCCCGCGGGTGGCCCTTTTGTGTCTGGGACTCCACACTGCTGGGTTTTGTCCCCGACACCACCCTGCCCCAGTGCCCCCAGCCCCTTGGCCAGGGGGGCTGTCGGGGAGGACAAGGGGATATTCTTTGGAGAACAGTGGGAGATCTCATGCCAGGGCAGCCGGCTCGTGGCCACCGCCCACACTGCCCTCCACACCTGGGTCACGGCGGGCACTGGCATTTTTGGGAATGTCTGGGGCACCACAAGTGAGCTGAGCACAGAGGGAGGATGAGGAGATGGGGTCAGTGCTCAGGGATCACGGGCAAAAGCCAGGGAGAGGTGACATCTCACTGGACCCTTCTCCAGCAGCATTGTAAGCCCAGCAGCAGCCCAGGCAGCCCTTAAGGGGCTGAACTGTTCCCAGCTGGCTTTGCAGGGTCCCACTGGCACCCCATGTTGTGTGGGAGCCCCCCAGCCCCATGTGCTGTTTGCTTTGGAGTGAGGGAGGCTTTGTCTGCGGAGCTGCCGGACAATTTTCCACAGTCCTCCTTCTAAACTTCTCCATTCCTGGCCTTCATCACACCCAGCAGCCCTTTGGGCTGTGGCACAGCCAGATACTCTCGTGGCCAGGTGCTGCTTCCATCCTGCCCTCCCCACAGTGAGGGATGTTGGTGGGATGCTGGGCAAGACCCCCCTTCCCTGTCCCTCTCCCTGTGATCCCTTCCAGCACAGCTGTTCCCACTCTCCCTTTCCCTGAGATATTGCCCTGCGTTGCTTCACGTATCCTCTGCAAGGTAATGAGCTCTGAACTGCTCCCTGATGGCCACGGCACCGAGTGTGGTGGGTACCAGGAGCCTGGGGAGGATGCAGGTGGTCACAGGAGCCATGAGGATGCCCAGGAGTTGCTGTGGACAATGTGGAAAAAAGAGGGGGAAAAGCCCCAAAGCCCAGCCCAGGATGTAGTTCTCTCCATCCATGCAGACCTTTCCTTCGTGAGGTGACACCTTAAAGGTTAAAACGTGCATTTTGCATGGCTCAAATCCCAGCAGGAGCAAGGTCTGGGGAAGGGGGGAACATGAGTGAAGCAGGGCTGGGGGTATTGATGTCCCCCCAGCTGCCTGGGGCTGTCTTTGGGTAGTGCTGGGCTCTGCATGGGGCAGAAGCTGAGACCCCATCTGCAGCAGGACCTGGGGCAGGGTTGGGAGGGCCAAGATATGCAAAACCTTTGGGTTTTCCCCCCTTTTTGCTGTCACACAAACCTCACCTCAGCAGTGTTTCCCACCAGCCTTCCTCTGCGCCAGCAGGAACTTCCCTGAGGGTGGCCAACTTTCCACCGCCGCTTTCCAGGGGATTTCTCCCCCTTTCCTCCAGAACCCTTCTCCCTGCCTGTGCAGCTGTGGAGCAGGGATGGTGCAGGGCCAGCTCTCCCCACGGGGCTGTCTCAGCAGCAATAAAGCTGTCGGCAGCGGCGTGGTCCGGGCGGCCTCGTGCTGGAGATGCAATTTGGGAGGCAGAGCTGCAGCTCAGCCCGGCTTTCCCCTCCATCCCTCCCTCCATCACCGCCCCGCCGGGTGCCAGGAGACAGAGCTGGCGCTTCTCCCACCAGAGGAGCAGCGAGAGTCAGCCAGGATGTCTGGGTGAGAAGGAAGAGGCTGTCTGAGAGCACCCCACTGACCCTCCACGCTCCATCCAGCTTCCCAATGGTATTCCCAGATCCAGGAGCAAACAGCCTGAGAGTTGTCTGGGTGTCCATCAGAAAGAGAAACCACAAGGACCCTCAGGCCGGCACCAATGCACGTGCCAGGGATGTATTCACCCCTTCCCAACATATCCTTGCTTTGTGCTGGGGGAAACTGAGGCAGGAGGTTCCCAGAGGGTCCCAGAGGATCTTCCTGCTCCACAGTCCCTCAGTCCCACCAGCAGAACACAGAGGGTGCTAAAGAAATCAGGAATTTCCATCCTGTCAAAAATTCAAACGTTTCTGACTGTGGGGATCATCTTTAAATACAGAAGTTTGGAATTTCACCTGCAGGGAAATACCCACAAAAGAGGAAAAACCTCCTCTCGTCTTTACAAGGAGAGGAGTAAGGCACAGCACAAAGCACTGACCCTCCCGAGGCACAGTGCTCTCAGAACCCTGAGGATGTGTTCTCTGAAGAGGTTTTTATCAAGCCAAAACAGGCCTGCAAAATGCTGCCTGGTAAAGCTCCATCCAGCTGGAAAAGCCCCGTCCAGCTTTCCCCTTGGAGTCATCTCTGTAGACCTCACACAAAGTCCTGCTTTTTCACTCCTTCCTGAGATGGGCTCCACTTCTCCGCTTCAAGGCACCCACAAATCATGACTTGCCTCTCTTTTTAATTTCATTTCAGTGGCTTCTGTTGCTGCTGTGGTTTGATTCGCCCTCGGATGTCTCGGAGCTTCTCCGTGAGTTTCGGAACCAGAAACGCCTTTTCTTCTTTGGCTCTGAGGGTGCTGCTGGAATTGCCCAGCACGTGACATGAAGTACAACAATTCAAACACTGGGAAAAGTGGGATGGGGACAGGGATGGGATAGGAATGGGGATGGATGGGATGGGGATGGATGGGATGGGATGGG